>PVJI01011085.1:0-57564 GCA_004026765.1 Micronycteris hirsuta | reverse complement strand
CGCCCTGTTCAGGCACTGGCAGCCTGAGTAGCGGCGTAAGTAAGTCGCGGCGTGAGTGAGACCCTCCGTGCGCGCTGCCTCCTCTGCCCGTTTCTGCCCCGCTCACCGGCCTGGATGTTTGTCTTCTCCTACCTCCTGGGTGTCGGACTTCCCTTCAGTTCGATTCTGTCCGTTCTGGTTGTTTAAATTTTTGCTACTGTATTAGTTGTATGGACATTCTGGATGTGCGGGCAGCGAGTGCGACCACCTACGCTGCCATCTTGGCGGAAGTCCCTGGATGATTTTTATTAGAAGTATAGTACATGGAGTTTTGTGTTATTCACAATGTAATAACTAAAGACATGACACACTTTTAAGTTTAATCTACATTATTATAATTTTTTCATTATTTTCTTAAATCTAGACAATCAACAGAAGAATAAATCAAGTCATGACTGTAGCATTTTTCAATTGCTGTAGTGTAGATAGTCCCATCGTGACTGATTTCAAGCCACCTGAGCTGAGAACACATGTGTAATATGACACCATTCCATATTATTTGCTCCATGAAGATACACATAACCTCAAAGGCATAGATATGTTCATTTTGTCATAGACAAAATGAATGACATCATTGGAAAGGCAATTGTAAATCCTTTTAAAAGAGCAACATGGAAGATATAATTATTAGGTTTTTCAGTGATCATAAGAAAACAAGTATGAACTGAGTAGTTTTGAGTATTTTTTTACCTTTATTTTTAATACAAGCCATTTAATTATAAACATACCTAATTTAATTTTTAATAATGACTGTATGTATAAACTGACTCACAAAAAGTCTTGTAAACTTAGCACAACTGTATTGGTTCCCACAGCCAGTACAGGCTGGCTCGTTATTCACTTAGACTATCTGATGATTTCCTAAATAATCTCACCTTTTTTTCCTTCTATGAAACCATCTCACACACAGTTTTCAAAGTACATGTGGATGCAAGAAAGATTCCTATGAAAACACTCAGAATATTTCCCATTATAAAGAGAATAAAGTCTGAGCTTTATACTGATATTAAGGAATCTAGATCTGGACCTTCCAAATATTTATCATCACTCAAGTTCTTGTTAAAACTTACCCTACCCACACTTCAATTCTTACTGTTTATAGGGTATTTTCTATATTCTTATGCTGTACTTTTTGTCTGAGATTTCTTTCTCCCCATTCCTGTTTTCCCCAAATTCTATGCATACCACAAGATCTAGTGAAAGTTTAAATCCTGTATGACATTTTTTTCTCTTTCTCTCTAGCTGGAAATAACTTTTCCCTTTGCTCCCTCTCATTTACCACTTCATGTGTTCCTCATTTACAGCTCTCATTTCCTACCTTGCATCCAATACATTTTTATTACATGTCTATGGTGTGTAAGGGACTATTTTCCAAGTCATTTTAAAAACTATAAAAGAGAGAAAACAGCCTAGAGAGATCATTGAGAAGAAACCCAAGATTGTTGAGGAGAAAAGGAAAATGTAGTAAAGGAATCAGAGAAGTAGGAAGAGAGTTTGGGAGACTATGGGAATCCAAAAAACTTGGTAAAGAGAAAATGACAAATAGGATCTTGTCAATGGAGATGGAGAATTTGTGATTAAACTATTTTCTTTGAAACTAACAAACTAGAGGAGAAAATTAGTATTTAGATTGGTATAAGTCACCACAGATCACAGTAAAAGAGTACATGATGTAAATATTCTCATGAAAGAATCAGGTATTTAATTTATCTTCCAGAATATCTGTAGGTTTGGTCAAAACTGTACATTTAGAATGTTTTGAAAGAATCTTGAATGTAGGCGGTGAATTCTGAGAATGGAAGTGTCCTTGAAAGAATTTACATGCCAACTACCTCAAAGTCAGTCCTGGAATGGTTATAGTAGTTGGCAACTTCTGGAATTAAGGGATTTCAATTATTCACATGGTAAGAAAATCCAGAAGTTAATTCAAGTGCTTACAAGGTGAAAGGCATGCAGACTTCATACCTAACACAGACAAATACTTGTAACTAAGTTGTAAGTTTTATTTGATGAGTGCTGTGACAGGAAGTGTACTGGGAAGGAAACTGGACAGTAGGCTCTGCCAGCTTTCCATCATTCAGGGAGAAAAGCACGAGTCAACACTGCTGCGGTATTAATGGGTTGAATTGCCTTTGATTTCTGTCAAGAGATAACTAAAAAGTGACAAGACAAAGTTACATCTGGAACTCTGCTTTGTCCCTCTATTACACATAAAGAACCTGGATTTTTTGGAGACTGGGAAACTCAGCTAAGGTTCAATTTGGGAACTTGTGTTTTGTGTATTTTGGAGATATTACCTTGATAATCTCCTCTGAAGAGATATTTCCCTACAAAATTAGGAGTTCTCTGGTTGACTTATATTTTATTCGTATTTTTGCTAATATTACTTTATACTTTCTCCTCTGTATTTGTCAAGGTTAGTTGATATGTAAAGTAACATATTTAATATATTTCTTTGATCAAACTTAAAGTGGAATTACTGTAAGAATATATAAATACTATATAATAGTATTTTTTTAAAAATTCACAAAAATATTTCTCCATGTGAGTTCAAAGGAAGAAAAGTGTCATCTAAGGGGGTGAGGGAAATCAGACATGATTGTGTTTTTGGTTATACATATGCTCTATTACCAAGTAAGGTCACTTTTGAGGTTCTGAGTGGTCATGAATTTTAGGCAGATACGATTCAATCCATGCCATCTCATAACTGAGTTAAAAATTCCAGAAAATATTAAAATAATTCTAAAATTATTACCCTGGCTGTTGTGGCTCAGTGGGTTGAGCACCAGCCTGTGAACCAAAGGGTTGTCAGTTTGATTTCCAGTCAGGTCCCCCACAGGCAGCACGCGAGAGGCAACCACACACTGATGTTTCTCTCTCTCCCTTCCCTCTGTCTAAAAATAAATAAATAAAAATCTTTAAAAATAAAAAAAAATAAAAGTTCTATTAAATAAATAAACCTTTAAAAATAATTCTAAAAATACAGATATGAATTTGCTAAGTAATAAAGATTATATTCTGATTCATTTTATGTCACATCCTCACTCATTTTCCATTTAGTTTAATTTCTCTGTCTCTAGCTGCTCCTGTTTCAGAAGCCTACAACTTAGCCCTGAGAAAGGATAAGCTCTCCCCTGTGGTTGAGCTTTATGGGAATGCAAGGCGACAGGTAAGCTAATGCACTTTTTCTAAATATTTGACCCACAAAAGGAGCCAGACACTTAAAAAAAATTCTGTGTTTCCTAAGTATGTGGTTATATTAATATCAGAAAAAGTAAACCTCAAGAAAAGGAATATTGGCAGAAATAAAGAGGGCATTTCATACTGATAAAAAGATCAGTTCATCAGGAAAACATATCTTAAATGTGTCTTCACCTAATAAAGGAGGCTCAAAATCCATACAGAGGGCCCAAAGACATATGCAAGGATGCTCAGCATCATTAGCCATCAGAGAGAAGATGCAAATTAAAACCACACCACTTGACACCAGTCAGAATGGCCATCATAAACAAATCAACAAACAAGTGCTGGAGAGGCTGTGGAGAAAAGGGAACCCCAGTGCACTGTTGGTGGGAATGCAGACTGGTGAAGCCACTGTGGAAAACAGTATGGAATTTCCTCAGAAAACTAAAAATGGAACTGCATTTTGGGATTATGCCCTAAGAATCCTGAAAAAAAAAAAAAAAACAATCCAAAAGAACCTAGGCACTCAAATGTTCATAGCAATATTATTTACAATAGCCAAGTGCTGGAAGCAACCTAAGTGCCCATTGGTAAATGAGTGGATCAAAATACTGCGGTACATTTATGCAATGGAATACTACACAGCAGAGAGAAAGAAGGAGCCCTTATAGCATGGATGGAACTAGAGAGCTTTCCACTAAGTGAGATAAGCCAGGCAGTGAAAGACAAATACCATATAATCTCACCTATAAGTGGAATCTAATCACCAAAACAAACAAGTAAGCAAAATATAACCAGAGACATTGAAATAAAGAACAGACTGACAGTAACCAGAAGGGGGGTGGAGAGATAATGGCGGAAAATAGGGGAAGGGTCATGGAGGAACATGTATAAAGGACACATGGACAAAGTCAAAGAGGGTAGCTTTGAGGGTGGGAGGCAGGCATGGGTGGGGCGGGGCGTGTGGTGGGGTGAATAGGGAGACAATTACACTTGAACAACAATTAAATAAATAAATATATAAATACATACATACATAAAAGAAAAAAGAATCCATGAAACAAAGAAGATATAGTCAAATCCACAATCATACTTGGCTATTTTAAAAATATTTAACTCTCAATAGTTGAGAGAATATGTAGACAAAAATAACATCCAGGATATAGAAAATTTGAACGATACCATCAACACTTTTGGTGTAAATAGTATTTTAGAGCACTCTACCAAAAACTGCAGAATGCTGATTCTTTTTAAGGACACATGGAAAGATCACCGAGGTAGACAATAGGATAAACCAAAAGGTCTCAACAAATTTCAAAAAAGTAGAAAGAATTCTTATAGAGCCTGTTTAACCACAGAATTACATTAGAAATAAATGATATATTAAAAATTCTCTAAATATTTTAAAATGAAAAAAGAGATATGTTTTCTCATTGCAACTATTAAAAGAATGTCAATAAAAAACTTATTAAACTCTATGAATCCCAGGTTGGGAAAGAAAAATCTCCACTGAATTGGTGAAGATAATTAATACCAAAACCAAATAAATTGAAATTTACAGGTATTCAGGCTCTTTAAAATTATTGTATATATTGCTGTTAAACCCTGCTGGCTGCATCAATAAAGATATATTCAGCAATAACAATAATTCTTTCAGCTATCCTAAGGTGATTTATATAGATACCCTATATTACTTTTCATGATCCTTTATTTTAAAACTTCTAAAATTTCAAAGTCTACCTGGAACAGGAGAGGGGCTTGCCAAATCTTGGAAATGTAAGACAAATGCTTTTTCTACATATGTTAATGCCATTGTTTATTGACTATTTACTCAGCTCCAATGTAATTGGGGTCATTACCAAAGCAGGAGCAGATCAGGTCCTGTCACTATCTGACCTTTGAACTAGTGGGAACCCACCACATTACTGAATGTCAAACCACCTGTCGCCTACAGGGCATCATAGCTGTTCTGGCAGTGCAAGTGGGAGAAGAGGTGCCATTCCTTGTTGAAAATTTGTTTTGGGAAAAATCCCCCGCTGTAGACATAGTGTTTGAAAAATGAGACAAAATAGATTTCATGGGAAATCTATTTTGAGATCGACATTCATTTGAAAAGCTAAAACTAGCATCCGGATAAAAAAAGGAAGGGATGAAACATCAAACTGAAAATATCTTCCTATAGTGTGAAATTTTCGCAAATGTAAATGAGACCACCTTTAGGTCTGTCACAAGCAAAGACATCCAAGTGCGATCTTGATATCTGAAGGGATGTTAAAGAATCTCTCATCAGCAGACCATGAAGAATAAAGCAGAAGCTATCAGTAATGTACAGATGTTATTAGGATGTGACTTCAGCACAACCTGACATTTGAATGGAGAGGTAGAACTGCAGATGTTTAATATATTACAAGCACTAACTTCAAATTCTGTTTTGCTTCTCATACTTTACAATGTTTAATTAAAAAAAATAAATTTTGTATTCAGTTACAGTTGTCCCCATTTCCCCCTTTACTCTTCCCCACATTACCTACCCGCACCTCCCATATTCAATCCTCCCCCACCCCCATTGTCTCTGTCCATGGATCCTTTATATATGTTCCTGGATGATCTTTCCCTTTCTTTGCCCTGTTATCCCCCTCCTCCACCCCTCTGGTTACTGTCAGCTTGTTCTTTATTTCCATATGTCTAGTTCTATTTTGCTCACTTGTTTGTTTTGTTTCGGTTCCACTTATAGGTGAGATCATATGGTATTTGTCTTTCACCACCTGGCTTATTTCACTTAGCATAATTCTCTTCAGTTCCATCCATGTTGTCATGAAGGATAAGACTTCCTTCTTTCTTTCCGCTGCATAGTATTCCATTTGTGTAAATGTACCATGGTTTTTTTATCCACTCATTTACCAATGGGCACTTAGGTTGCTTCCAGCACTTGGCTAATGTAAATTGTGCTGCTATGAACATTGCCGTGCACAGGTTCTTTTGAAGTGGTGTTTCAGGATTCTTAGGGCATGATCCCAGCAATGGAATTGCCTGGTCAAAATGCAGTTCTGTTTTTAGTTTTCTGAGGAAATTTCATACTGTTTTCCACAGCGGCTGCAGCAGTATGCATTCTCACCAACAGTGCACTAGGGTTCCCTTTTCTTCACAGCCTCTCTAGCACTTGTTTGTTGATTTGTTTACGATGGCCATTCTGATTGGTGTGAAGTGGTATCTCATTGTGATTTTGATTTGCATCTCTCTGATGGCTAGTGATGCTGAGCATCCTTTCATATGTCTCTGGACCCTCTGTATATCCTCCTTGGAGAAGTATCTGTTCAGGTCCTTTGACCATTTTTAAATTGGATTGTTTGTCTTACTGGAGTGGAGTCCTATGAGTTTTTTATATATTTTGGAGGTCATACCCTTGTCCAAGATATCATTGGCAAACATATTTTCCCCTACAGTTGGTTCCCTTTCATTGTGCTGATGTTTTCTTTAGCTGTGCAAAAGCTTTTTCATTTGATGAAGTCCTGTTTGTTTATTCTTTCCTTTACATCCCAGGCTGTAGAGGACATATTGGTGAAAATATTGCTGCATGGGATATCTGAAATTTTTCTGCCTATGTTGTACTACAGAACTTTTATAGTGTCATGACTTATATTTAAGTCTTTTATTCATTTTGAGTTTATTTTTGTGTATGGTATAAGTTAGTGGTCAAGTTTCATTTATTGCATGTAGTCCAGATCTCCAAATACCACTTGTTGAAGAGGCTATTTTTACTCCATTTTATGCTCCTGCCTCCTTTGCTGAATGTTAATTGACCATAGAGACATGGTTTTACTTCTGGGCTCACTATTCTGTTCCATTGATCTATGTTTCTGTTCTTATGCCAGTACCATACTGTTTTGATTATAGTGGCCTTGTAATATAGTTTGATATCAGGTATTGTGATCCCTCCTACTTTGTTCTTCTTTCTCAAAATTGCTGAGGCTATTTGGGGTCATTTATGTTCCATATAAAGTTTTGAAATGGTTGTATTTCTGTGAAATATATCATTGGTATTTTAATAGGGATTGTGTGGAATCTATAGATTGCTTTGGGTAGTATGGACATTTTGATGATGTTAATTCTTCCAATCTTTGAACATGGTATATATTTCCATTTATTTGTGTCTTTCTTAATTTCTTTCTTAATTCCTGTGTACTTTTCTAAGTACAGGTCTTTTACCTCCTTGGTTAGATTTATTCCTAGGTACTTCATTTTTCTTGTTGCTAAAGCAAATGGGATTTTTTTCGTGATTTCTGTTTCTGATATTTCATTGTCGGTGTACAAAAATGCCTTCAATTTCTGATTGACTTTATGTCCCACTGTTTTGCCAATTTCACTTATTAGATCAAGTAGTTTTTTGGTGGTGTGTATAGGGTTTTCTATGTACACTATCATGTCATTTGCAAACAATGACAGTTTTGCTTCCTCTTTTCCAATTTGGATGCCTTTTATTTCTTTTTCTTGACTGATAACTGTGGCTAAAACTTCCAATACTATGTTGAATAGAAGTGGTGAAAGCAGACATACTTGTCTTTTTCCTGATCTTAGTGGGAAATCTTTTAGTTTTTGCCTATTAAGTGTGACTTTGGCTGTAGGTCTCTCATATATGGCCTTTATTATGTTGAGGAATGGCTGTAGGTCTCTCATATATGGCCTTTATTATGTTGAGGAATGCTCCCTCTACTCCCACTTGCTGAGTGTTTTTATCATAAATGGATGCTGTACCTTATCGAATGCTTTTTCCACATCTACTGTCTACTGATATGATCATGTGATTTTGTCTTTCCTTTTGTTTATGCGATGTATAACGTTTATTGTTTTGTGAATATTGCATCATCCTTGCATCCCTGGGATGAATCTCACTAGATCATGATATATATGATCTTTTTAATGTGTTGGTGGATGCAATTTGCCAAAATTTTGTTGAGGATTTTAGCATCTGTTTTCACCAGTGATATTGGCCTGCAGTTTTCTTGTTGTGCCTTTATCTGGTTTTGGGAATAGGATGATGCTGAGTTTGGTAGTCTTCCCTCTTCCTGGATTTTTTGGAATAGTCTGAGGATAAAGGTTAGCTCTTCCTTAAATGTTTTATGAAATTCTCCTGTGAAACCCTCTGGCCCAGGGCTTTGTGTGCTGGGAGTTTTCTGATAACTGCTTCAGTTTCACTAGTTGTTATCAGTCTGTTTAGGCTTTCTGCTTATTCTTGATTCAATTTTGGAAGGTTGTAGTTTTCTAGAAACTTGTCCATTTCACCCAGCTTTTCAAATTTATTGGCATATAGTTGTTCATAGTAATCTCTTACAATCCTTTGTATTTCTGTGGTGTCAGTTGTAATCTCTCCTCTTTCATTTCTGACTTTATTTGGGTCCTCTCTCCTTTTTTCTTGATGAGTCTGGTTAAAGGCTTGTCAATTTTGTTTATCTTTTCAAAGAAATAGCTCCTGGATTTATTGATCCTTTGAATTGTTCTTTTAGTCTCTTCATCATTTAATTCTGCTTTGATTTTGGTTATTTCCTTCCTTCTACTTGTTCTGGGCTTTGTTTGTTGTTTTTCCTCCAGTTCTTGTAGCTGTAGGGTTAGGTTATTTAAAAAGACATGAATTGAACTTTCAAAGTTGTTCCTCTACTAGGAAGCAGGGAGTTCTGGGTAAAGTGGCAGGTCACATACTACCTGGGTGTGGGGAAGTGTGAAGGATGAAGGGAGGGATTTGTTTAAGCATCTATATAAGGAGATGGAAAGAGAGTTCTCATGGTTGTGTTTTAATGGAACCCTAAGTGGAAGATAGAGATATGTCCACTAATTTGACAACAAATCTTTATATCTGCTCAAGTTCTGGCAAACCAAAAGAAACTCAGATTTGTTAAACAAAATGGAAAATTTTTGGAGATGTCAAGCAAATAGTTCTAACCAGATGATTTTTTTTCTTTATTTAAAGTTAAAAATGATAGAGAAGTGATTTAATAGGTTATGCAGTTCTATACAAAAGGGATTATTTGCCTTAGTGGGAATTCTTTTCTTGGGGAACTGCTGGATTTTGATTTTTATGTTATTGAAACAAGCTGGTTGTAAAGTCACAAACCTACATTTCTTTCTTTGAGTACTTTAAATGTAGTCATCTTACAAAAGTTTAGTTTTCCCAGTAGAAGCAGCCCATCTACTCTGTTCAGTTGCTCTTTCGATCCTATCTGTAAGTGGGTGTCAGTGGGCGGGGCGGGGGGGTGGAGCCGGTCAGTGGCCGGTGCCCTCTTCTGCCTGCACAGGTTCCCACTGCCCTCCTCCTCTGCTCTTCACCCGCAGTTTACCTTCCCTTTCTCAGGGACCCAGCGAGACCTTGCCCTTCAGGGCCTTTATATCAGATCAGCCTATGTTGTCTGAATCACATGCACTGAAGATTACAGGCCAAATCATGGAAAAAGGAGTAAAAAGTAATTTTTTGGGAAAAAAAATAGGATGACCTTTTTGAAATTGAAAACATAAACCACTAAATATTGGATGGGCTTGTACTTCAGGAAAAAAATGTAATTTACATTCAAAATAGTAATTATTAGGAAGCATATCAAAGAATTTATAGTCATCTTTAGTGGAAATGATTACATCTGGTGTTTATAAAGATGAAAAATAAGAGACAGATATTACCTGGATTTAGGACTGGCTTAGTGTGTATTCTTAAAATAATTTATTTGAGATTCAGGAAGGAACAAGGTTAAAAAAATGGGGTTTAACATAGTGCACTTGATTCCAAAGGGAAGAGACAAGAAGGAAGCAAAACAAAAAGGATAACCCTGCTTTGTGTTAGAAGCCTAGAGCGAAGTAACTCTTCTGATGATTAGAAACAAACCAAACCAAAGACAAACAATTCCTGGTTTTAAATGAAAGACAAAGCAACCCCTGGGTTTAAAGCCTATTGACCTATTTATATCACATGGACCAAATATAGTAGAAAGTGAGCACAGATGATTCATATTTAAAGGCTGGTTTGTTGTGAGCCTATGTTCTCTTTACATTCCTGCTCTTAGTGCCCAGCACAGGGCCTGGTACACTGACATGTCCAATAATGTTGGCTTACTTCAATCATTGAACAAGAACAAAAAACCCTAGTTTAATATTGGACAAAATAAAAATTCAACTATTTGAAGACTTCAGCAGTTAGTCTAAGAAAATTTCATGTAATTTTTAAGCCACTTTAGGCAAATACAGAAGGAATGAAAGAAATTCTTTTGTGTAAGGTGGTTCCATCTTTTGACAAGGTGTGACCGACCGAAAAACTCAAAATATTTTGAAGAGATGCTATCTGTCAAAGGGATTACCACAATACATGTAGGATCAAAGAAAACTCCACATTTTGCCCTGGTGATTAGCTGTAATTAAATAAAGTAAGTCTTTTTAAACTTCATTAGCAGCAAGACATTTGCCACAGCAGAGTGGGCACAAATCATCCATTCTTAATTAAAAGATAATCCACAGGATGGCCATAATCTTCTTCTAAAAATACACCATTTCTCCCTGAAAGATTTTCTCATCAAATAAGGATAAATAACAGTTTCTATGAGTTTAAGCCATGGAGTAATGGATGCTCCTCCCGTTTGCTTGAGTGAGTACTGAATGTGGCTGATAACATCACTTTGGCATGCTATTATCTAAAATGGTAGAATACCTCACTTCAGCAAAGTCTGACATAAATCTTGGAAAACAAAGACATTGCATATGTATGAGCTGAAATAGATATGACAGTGTTGGCACATTAATATTCCTGTCACTAGGGGGTTTCAAACTTTTAAGTTGAAGATGGGAATGAATTCATACTGTAGCTGGTAAAATAGGGTGACATACAGTAGGACAATTAGGCATTGCCTACCATAATAAAATATGTACAGAGAAAGGGTTCCCTGCTCCCTGACTTTGGTAAAAAATGACCGTAGGATTATCTCCTGGGAATGCCAAGAATAATTAATTTGGCTTAGAGATTTGCATGGTTCTTCTAAGCATACTAATAAGAATGTTCCGTGAAGACCAGTCCCAATCAATGGAAGAGAAGGCTGTGTTTCCTTGTGGAGCCGCTGTGGTGGCTCATGGCTAACAGATGTTTCCACTTATTCCACAACAACCCTCATTAGAAGTGGCTGTGAGACCTAATTGAATAGTTCTCCACATAGCTGGATCTTTGCAGAAAATAGTTCTGTTATTGAATGCTTTACAATTATTTCTCTTCCTGTTTTTGGTGGCTGATAGAAAAAGCTTTACCATAACCTTTTTTCTTAACTTCTCAGGAAGAAGTAAATGGATGAAAAACAAACTTTTTACTCCATCTTACTCTGTACAGACTGTCAGGAAGCCTCTACTTAGAAATGCCAACCATTTTTAGAAAAGCTTTATAAATCATGAAATTCTAGAAAATCACCACTTACCAGGAAGGATGACATAACCGTCGCATTAGATTTTATTCTGTATGAGAGTGGGCAAGAGTTCAACACTAGGTCTTAATGACAAATTGTCACTAAGTTATGGTTATGGTGTTTGAAGCTGATGTTGAAATGTTAGATTTTTTTTTGGGGGGGTGGATAAAACATATGTGTTGACCTGGTGAGTGGAAATGAGGGGCTGCTTAAAAGGTTTTTTACCAAAAGTGTTCTGGATTTTGGACATGTTGCTGTAGCCCGGGAGGCTTGGTCTGAGCTCTGACAGCAGCCACCCAGATGCAGTAAAAAAGGCTTCAAAACCTCTCCTCTGACAAAGAGACACGAAGCAATATCTGACAAAAGCATTGCAAGCAAACATGATGGCAAATCAGCAATTATACAGGCTACAAAGGAGAATGCATCTCCCTTCCAAATGTCTTTTTTCTTCTTCTTCAAATTTTACTAATAACATCTCATTGAGGTGCTTAGGTCAGTATTTTTAAAAACAATTTAATATATGACTGTGCTTTGGTTTTGGTTAAACTCCTTTAATACACTAATGCTGTTTGTCATTTCGTGCATGTGTCAGCATTGTTTCTGAATGGCAAAAAAGGTTGGGAATAAACCAAGCACAAAGAAAGACTTGCAGCTCACTATATGTAACTTTGTTTAAGAAAGGAATAAATATTCCATAAAGATAGGTTATACACCACTTACAAAATACTGCTACTTCTTAAATAGAGTAATATGTTGAACGAAAGTGAACTACAATAAATTAAGCAACATCAGTGAAAAAATGGCAGCAACTTTGATGAGATTCAAGATGCTTAGGTACTCTTTTTAAATACATTATTCTTGATTTTGGAAAATGAGTAAAATAAAGTCTTTCCCAAAGGAGTCACAAAATTAAATATAAATGTGAAAATATTTACTTAGTTTTTTAAATCAGATAGTATACTCTGAACAAGTTACATGTAAACTATGCATTTTGATCCCATCTTATAAAGAAATCATCATTAGAGGCATATATGCCCAAAGAATTGAAGCCCAAGTTTCAACCTAGATAAATATGAAGGAAAAAACAATGACAACAACAATAATAAATCAGATGAAACACATACTTCACAAACTGCAACATGAATTGTCTCAAAATAAGGAAAATGCTCATGGTATGAAATTATTGATACAAACCGTTAATGAAAACTAAGCTACTTGGGCCTTTAAAATGTTCTCTTAATTGTTGATTCATTGCTGTAAAATAATGAATTGCAGCCTCTTCATCTTCTCTTGACATATTTGGGATAGTTTACATGACTTTGAAATGGCTTAAATAATTTAACACCCACTATAGAATGTTCAGATGAGGGGGAAAAAGCATGCATTTACTCAGTCAGTGGTCATTCTTACCATCTCATCCAAACTTACTCAAATGTATTGAAATCCAAGAATATATTTTAAAGTTATATTAGAAGATACCTGATAATTAGCAATCAGTCCGTTTACCACATGGTCTGTAGTTTGAAGACAGTGCAAGATCTCTATCTCTGAGATTTATGATAACACATGTGCTAATCAAGTTACCTGTAAAGTGGCTCAACATAAGAATCCTCCTAAATTTATGTTTATAAATGTTACTATTTAAACAGTAAGAAGATATATTTTCTCAAAACATTAGCATAAGTACTTCTCTTTGTTCCCTCACAATTTCTTTCTTAGGATAATCTCTTCTGTTTTATCAGGTCATGTAGGTTAAACTTATTGTAATATTTGTTTTCTGATAACTATGAGAATCAGAATTTTAGCATATCACTTATAAAACTGTCACCTCCCTTTATTTATTGTGTAATGCACCTATCTGATTTAGAGCCTTAAAAAGCTAGTGTTTTATTAAAACATATCAGACATAAAATTTATTTGGTTTCAAAGCTACTGTATCTTGTTTATTTGAATTAACATTTGTCTCACATTTTAGTACACCACACAAACTTCCTTGTTTGCATTGACAAAAAATGCCATGAGTTTGATTATACATGGAGTTGAAGCATTTAGTATACTAAGCACTTCATATGAAATATAGAAATCAAATATCTACAAACAAGTGTGAATTTGGTATAGCCAATGAAGCATACACTCTAAGTCAGTGGTATTGTTTAATTTTTATGCTATGGCATTTCATTATCTTGCAAAACAAATCTTCCATCCTTTGCTACCATTTTATATAAAATAAGTAAAAGGCACTTTTTTTCTTATCCTTGCATTGCTTACTCCTTGAAAAAAACAGATATGTTTTATAAAAGAAGTTGTTATATTAAGATGTATGTCTGCTTTCCTTCAGAAGACAGATTAGAGTGCTTTAGCTGCCATTAAAGTTGTCGCTCTTTGTAACAAAATGTAATGCTGCATATATAAAAATGCAAAGTGTAATGTAGAGTCAAATGTCTCTCAGCACAAGAGTTGTTCATTTTAGCACCCATTTTGTTGGTATTTATCAACTTACTAATTATAGACAAATTGCTTCCAACACGAAAACTGTGATGATTAGCAGTTTTTTCTGCTAACTCTAGTCTACTGTAGTTCCGGTAAAGAATGTCAATAATCCAGATTCCTTTCTTTTTCCTGGCTTAGAATATGTAAAAATAAATTCATCAGGCCAGCATTTCTCCACTTTTAGGAAACATGGTTTGGAAGGATGGGGGTTGAAAGAGGAAAAAAGATGGATTAAATATATCAAATCAAGAAGGTCTGCCTGCTACCTCCCATCAGTTGGACAATCTTGAAGGGTTATTGGAGATTGGTCTATCACAAAACAGAATTGGATAATTCCAGTATAATAGAGTAACTGCTTTTGAGCATTTTGCACAAGAAATGTATCAGTTGCTAAAATTCAGCATAAAATCTCTATATTAAGGGGAGGAAGAAGAATTTTAAGAATTACTTCACATACCATCATTAATACCCAGGAAATGGCTGGCGTATACTGTTTAAACATCTTATATAACTATTCAGCAGAAGCTACATGATATTGTTTTGTCAAACATAAAACAGTTTGTAACCTTCAGCCCTCCATTACAATCCTTTAAAGTGAGCTCAAATGAAAATGGGAGTCACATGCCAATCTAGAAAACGTTTTCATAACATGCAGTGCAATAGAAGGTTGAATTTTCTATCACCATTACTAATTTCACCCATTTGCTTCTCATTACAATAAGTAAACAAGATTAATGGAAAATCTTACAGTTCACAGAGTACATTACACAGCAAAACGGTCTGTAGCAAATACTGACTTAGTGTCTTAACCAACTTATATGGCTCTAAGTGACTGTTTCCCCTGCTATGAAGTTTTTACGATTTTTAAGTTACATTGGCAGGTTCCAGTCAACAGTGATGTCTGTGATGGCCTTCTTTCTCCAATACACTGCTTTTAGTCTAATTGCTTATTTGCAGTCTCAGCAAACAGAGAGAATTTTATCCTCTTTGCCTTGTCTCTGAATACTAACTAGCTGGCCCAGCCGAAGCTCTCTAAAGAGAGAAACTGCATGAGAGACACACTGCATTTGACACAGTCAAGAGGTAAAAGAAAGAGCAAAACAAAAGTCTATTCAAGACTGAATCCTCTGATATTCTTTCCCATCCCCCAAGCCCTTTAAAAATAAAGCGTAAGGGAGGAAAACCCATAAACCCAGGCCTGAATGCCTGAGGTTGTCAGAATAAAGGACAATGAATGACAGGTGACTGTCAGTATAATTTTCAGTCTCCAAGTTATCACTTTTTGGCATTGTTAAACAAAAAAATGTATACATAACAAGGAATATGTCACAAGTTCTGTATGAATGCACAGACAAGTTCAATATAGGAGAAGCAACTAAGTATTTCCACATGGGCACATGGGTTTCCATTCGGTCCCATGTATTTTTGCTGGAAAATGTTCTCAAATTATTGTGTTTTTCTAATGACAACAATGTTAAATAACTGGGTAAACTGCTGAAGGGTTATGAACCTGCTTTTCTGTTACTTCCTTTTTAAAAATATATTTAAAGAATGGAAGATTTGACTTGATAAATAAAACTCCTTGCACATGTTGCTAAGATTTTTTAAAAGAAGTAAGAGCCAACTGATGGGAGTTTTTTAGTTTGATTTTTAAAAGGCTCAAGCTATTTTCTCCCAAGATCTCTTTACACTTTCATCTTCACAGACAGCCTTAATCCTCGTGTCTTTGTTGTTCCAATGTCTGATCAGTTTGTTTTAAAGTTGCATCTACCCTGCATTTGCTAGAACTGAAACTTGACCTCAGGTACTTGCAGTTATAAATCCCTACAAACGTGCAGGCTTTCTAGGAAAAGGCGGAAAGTGCTAAAGCAGAAAAGGTTTGGATGATTATTTAAATAATGTATATTAAGTTGTCTGTTGCATGAACTACAGGTATAGAGAGATAACAAACTTGAAGTGACGGAGCAATTTGTAATTAAAATTAGCCTGGCCTCTTCTCAGATTACTGGCGCACTCCAGTCTGTTGGCCATCTGTAGTGGAAGGACAAAGATTCTATTCTCAGTTCCTCTGGGCTGGGGAAGGGACACACTGCCTGAGCCCGAAGTTTCTAGGTCTTGCTGTAGTGGGCATGAAGACGGTTCACTGGGGCCAACTTTCTCACGCCAGGTGTAACAAAGTGGTGAACAGCAGAAGGAACATACAAACAGTGATAGCTGTCACTCTAAGCACTCACAGGGCACCTTTCAGCAAAGCTCAACTGCTATTGCCACCCCAGCAGGTGTTACTACACATTCCAAATCTTTTGAGAGTTATAAAGAAGGGAGAGAGCACAAGTGAAATAAAACAAAAGCAGGAGAAAGTTAATTTCCCAATTATGCCTTTCTTCTTTTGCCTGCTATAAAGAACAACAAAAAAATCTTAAAAGGATGAATATAAAAGAATGCCGTGTATTTCACTATTAAATATGGACAATACTTTGTTTTAAAGTTTGGAAATTGAAAGTACCTGACAGGAAATAGTCATGCAGACGTCAACTTAGTCTTTAAAAAATTATTTGTTGAATATTTAACAAACTGATGATATGAAAATTTTCCTAGATCGCATATAGAAAATATATTTGTACAAATAGGTGAACAAGATTGCTGAATTCTGTTTTGATTTTTCACTTACAGTGCTATAACTTCAACTGCAACATTTGAGTATTTATTTCAGAAGTCTAAACAGAAATAATTACATTCAGTACTTGAAATGATTTCATATATAGAGTCCTTATTTGTAGTAGTTATATTCCTGCTACTTTTTCATGAGGTTCCTCATGAAAAAAATCCTAAGAAAAATAGTAGGTTTAAAAATCTTCTTGTCAGGCTTAGAGCTATTCAACTTTAAAGTCACAGATAAAATTGTTCTAATGTTCAGGATTAGTCTACTATTGGTTTTCACTATTGGAAAAACACACAGGTATGGAAGTCATATAGGACTAAAATTTAACTTGAGAGGATATAGGAGACCAAATTTTAACAAACAAAGTTAAATGCGTGCACATTTAAAAAAACAATTTCTATTTTTGGGTGGAAGGAGGGATCAAATTACTCCAAATTAAAGATTACTACTCAGGTGTTGCATGAAAATATTTTTTTATATGTTTTGTTTTGTTTTTTTAAGATTTTATTTTTCATTTATTTTCAGAGAGAGGAGGGAGAAAGAGCAATGTATGGTTGCCTCTCACATGGCCCTCACCGGGAACCCGGCCTGCAACCCAGGCGTGTGCCCCGACTGGGAATCGAACCAAGACCCTCTGGTTCCCAGACCGCGCTCAATCCACTGAGCTACACCAGCCTGGCTGAAAATATTTTCTTAATGCTAATAGAATAATTATTTTAAACCAAAAGTTTAATTGTGGGTTATATGTGATTGTGAATGTATGTATGTTTGTGTGTATATAATGATAGAAAGTAGCAAGGTTATGTTTGAATAGGAACCATTTCATACTAGAGCTTTTTAAAAATGAAGACATTTAATTCTTTATTTCATTTATATTTTATAAGATATCCACTATACAGTTGAAAAATTCCAATTATTATGAAATATAATGACCTATGGCAATTGGCATATCTTGACAATTCCTGGTGAGAGTTCAAGAGAAAACTCAGGGTCTTAAAATTGTAGAAATCTATGCTGATTTTCATCATCATAAAATAACAGATTAACATATTTTATGAATAAGATAATTATTTTCTGAAATATTTATTTCTATGAATGCTTTTAATTTTTATCCCCTAATGACAAAGAACAAGGTAGCCAGGAAAAGGGATGGAATTCCCAGTCAACAGTCATTTTTAAATGACAGATGATGAATGCCTTCCTTCTGAAATTTATTCAGTCAAAGTACAGAAGTAACTGTATTTTAGTCAATACTGATCCTCTAGTTTACAATGACGTAGTGTCATGGCTGAGGAGTGGATGCAACTGATTACTGTGAGTCAGGTAGCCAGGGAGGCAGCTGGTAGGGTGGGGTGTATTCACTCTAGATTGAAGAAAGGCTTTACAATAGCTCGGGAGATGAGAAGAGCTTTGCTGCAAAAGGAAGGAAATGAGCAAAGGCCCAGGTATGAGGAGGAATATAGGTAGAAAATGTCCAAGTCTTGACTTTTCCTTTGCATATATAGATATATACATGTACTCATTCATACATAGATGATAGATAATTAGATACATAGATAGACAGATGGATGCTGAATGGAGAACCTCAGGCTGAGAAGTAAAATTCTGTGATGATATTTTAGGAAAGTTTATTACTTTCTATTCATATTTAAAAATGTATAGGGAAGAAATTTTATCTTAACAATATAACAAATACTGAGAAATAGAGAGGAGGGATTTGAAAACCTGACAAGGTAAACTTTATTTTACCACTTTTCTGACTGAGAATGGAATTTTGATTAGGCATTCATGCAACAAGCATGGGAATGACCCATCCATGCTTTTCCTCCTTCTGGCACTAGGACTTAAATTCAAAAGGCAATGTAGCAGTGACTTATGTGGTGCTGCTTCAATATAAAAATTGGTATACTACTTCTGAAGAAAAAAGAAAACAAATGCCTTATGAGTCAAAAACCTTGAAAATGCATATATACTAATGATTCTACTGCTTGGAATTTATCCAAAATAAATAATCAGATAATCCAGGTA
This sequence comes from Micronycteris hirsuta, assembly GCA_004026765.1. Lineage (NCBI taxonomy): Eukaryota > Metazoa > Chordata > Mammalia > Chiroptera > Phyllostomidae > Micronycteris > Micronycteris hirsuta. The sequence goes on along the minus strand of PVJI01011085.1, from coordinate 38,742 downwards.
ATTAAAATGGAATCAACCTAAATGCAAACTGTAAAAGACTGATTAAATAAATTAGGTTATATCCATATGGCTATTATTGCTAATTCCAACTATGAAAAATCATCACTGTTGATAATTGTTGTAAGTTAAGGTGAAGTGGGGCGTTATTCTTGATTAGCACCCCCTGGGATTGGCAAAAGTACTGTATGTGGGTAGGCTATATCTCATACTTGATGACATGCATAAACATGGGCACCTCCTTGACTATGTTAGACAGGGAAGCTGTTCTACTCAGCTGTGTGTGGCTGTCTGCCACCCATGTTCCTCCAGTGCAAAGGTTCAGTTTGATTACCACGTAGGAAGTTACTCTTTACATGTAATGGGATTTTAAAATACCCTAGTGTAGCAAGATGTAAAAAGAAGATACATGCTTTACCTGTGCCCTAAAAAATTGTTTAAAAAACGAGCTAATATCTGTCAGAGAGAAGCAGAGTTTTGAGAACTCAAGAGAATTGTATAAAGCAACCACAATTGTAAAATTATAATTACTTCACATATAAGTTATATATATATGTGTATATGTATTTATGAATTCTTTTACACCTATCTTCAAGTGTTAAAGTGAGAATCAATTGAAGCTAGACATTCTCACAATTTTTATCGAGTTCTACCTTTGAAGGTTTCAAATATCTGCTCATTACAGTTTTAAATGCACTTATTTAAATCTAGCATTTGTTTCCTTTTCTTTTTTACCTGTAAATAATGCATTGGTACTATCATAAATTTACTTTGGAGAAGATGCTGTTTCTTTATACAATATAGCTTTGGAGCAGTGGTTGAACATCTTTTAGTAACCCACTCCAAGAGAATCCATCTTCACTTGAGATGATGGCCCTCACACTAACCCAGAGGCAGGTACCCAACCTGAGCACTCTGTGCTCCAGCAGTGCCCAAGAGGAGAAGATACTAAACCAATGCCTGTGGCAGGAAAAACACTCCAAGGCAATTCCTATTCCATCTAAACTGATCTCGTCATTGTCCCCTGAGTACATCTTGCCCCTTCTCCCTATCTCTTGGTTGTCATCCATCCTATTACATTCATTAAAGTTCTGCTCTTCCTTAAGTATGACTGTTTTCATCGCTCTACTGGTTAGCTTAGGCACCAACAATTTCCCTTTTTTTAAACACATTGAAGTTTTTGTCTTTTTCATTCCCAGTATCACATGTTATCTTGCATTTAAACTTTCAAAATGACATGCATTACATATCAGCAATTGTTCTTTCATATTAGTGATAGACATCAACTTTGGTTGACAAAAGTGAAAGAGAACTTAAGGGAAGAATATCAAGGTGGAGGTGGAGGCTCACACAATTAACAGGAAGCTGGTATGACTGGCTACAGGTCATGATCCAAGAGAATTCAGGAAGGACAGGATTTAGGATGTAGGAACCACAGCAGCTTTCCAATGGCTGGAATAGGTGTCATCAAAATATCATCATGGTGACAGTAGTTCTTGAGTCATCACAGTTCCTCTCAATGTCTTAGAAGTGAAGATGCAATTGACAAATTTAGTCCATAGATAGAATCTTCTATTCTACTAGTGTTCCAGGAAAAAAAAAAGGATGCTTTGACTGCTTTCAGCTTTCTAGAAGGGAGGGAGCAGGAAGAGATTCTGAATTTATACAAATGAACAGGAAGGAGATTTCTAAAAATGGAAATTGAGGGATCACCAGACAGAAGCATGAATGCTGAAAAGTAATCTATTTACTACACTCTAAGGGAATTATTAGTTTCTGAAAGAAGAGAATAGCCCTTATACTGCTTCATTTGTTGAAAAGATCCTTGGACAATAGATGGTCATATTTGTGCCAATAGAAAGAAAAATATATTAATATTTTTGAGATGATATTAATACTTATTAAAATTGTAAAAGTGACTCTGGCAGGTGTGGCTCAATTGGTTGGAATATCATCCTGTAACTGAAAGGTTGAGGGTTCAATTCCCAGTCAGGGTACATAGCTAGATTATGTTGCAATACCCATATAGCTGCATATGGTATTGATGCTTCTCTCTTGCATCAATGTTTCTCTCTCTCCCCTCCTCTCTGTCTGAAAGCAATGAAAAAAAAATGTCCTCTGGTGAAGACAAAAAAAAAATGTGTAACTGGGCTACTTATATTCATGAATACAGTCATTCTGATGCCCATACGAGTCAAAACCAGGTATGTAGACTCATCTAGAAGGCTGCTATATAAGACCTATGATCCAAGTGCACTGTGGTTGTGCACAAACTGGAAATCCCACGCATGGACAGAGAACGTATATAATAATGCTGTTAGTGCAGTATTTGTGAAAGGTGTTTAGTTAATTGGTAGAGGTTTATTTTAAGAGTTAAGGCTTCTCCACTAGTGCAGAGAGGTTTACCTTTGACTTTTTTATTTGTCCTTTAATGATCATCCAGCTTTGTCCAAAACCTCACAGAAGAAAGATGAAACCATATGTTTCAGTCTCTTTTCATTGATAAGGTAAGAATCTTTGGTGATTCTTAGGTGATCTGAGTATTTGGCTTTCACTCCAGCCAGAGAATCGATGTATGGTACTATTTTCTTTACCAGTGGCTAAATGTGAAAAAAAAAAAAAATTAACAAAAGAAGTAAACAGCAACAAAACACCCAGTCTTTCCTAAATCCATAAAATTTGATTGAAAGTAAATGAATTCACCAGACTCATTTTGTGTAAGGAATATTTTCAGTGTTCTGTTGCTTTACTTCATTATTTCCTCATTTCAGAGTTAAACCATACAAATAAGGAGAAAATGACAGTGCCAGGAAACTTGTGTCCATCCCCCTTTCCTAGGACTATGCCAGCTACCAAATCGCTGACCAAAGTTGAAAGGTCAGCTGTCATCTGTGGCAGATGTGCTTCGTTATGATAAACACTAGGATGCTGGAAATGGTTCTGTTCGAAGATAGTTTATAATTTAGGTGAGAAATAGAAATGTGAGGGAGCTTCACTGCTGGGAATCTTGTTTCATATTTGAGTGCAATTAACCAGCTGATAAACAGCCTTTTGTTTTCCATCTGAATGGACAATGTCCATTCATTTCAGACACTATCTTGTCTAATGGGCAACAATAACAATAAAGTTTATGTATCTTGGCTCCCTTCTACTCTAAAACCTGTGGTAACCTTCTGCATTGGAATCAAGAACCTGAACTGAACATGGAAAAGAATTATCTTTCAGAATTCACCTGATGGCGAGGCTATGGAAGATTATCTTGTTTTGAACTGAAAATAAGGACCAAAACTGGTTCTTTATTTTAGTATAATCAGAATATAATTGCAAACCCAGTAATATATATTCCATGTGCTTCTGTAATTCAAAGTTGAAGAAGCTATACAATGCATAATCACATTTAAAACAATAATCTAAATGTAAAAAAGCATATGACAATGTCTTACTCTCTGAACTGTAGCCATTTTCTCAGTATTTATTGATAATACTGAGGACTTTTTGTCTTCACTTAATATTATACCACAAACCGAAATTTTGCATCTTCATTTTATTTTTTCTCCTTACCCATACTTTTTCCAGTGCGCTATATTTATCTTTTTTTCTAAATAATGTCATTTGTTCCTGTTTTTGATTAATTAATGTCATCTTTTTATATGAAGATGACACATGATTTTTTTCCTTACAGTGATGATTGAAAGGAAGAGCCACCTAAGTCCTCTCGCTTAGTTTCCCTTGAGAAGAATGAACAAAATAATCTGTGTAGTCTTGCAACCTGGGAACAGATTTCCTGTATAGTGTTCACAACTTTGGCAAGGTAATTGTTATTGCCACACAACCTCTAGTAAAATATGTGGAAGAATGGAAATTATATGATTAGTTTTTATGTGTTTACTCAGATATGCCTAGATCATTTTAAGAACGGATATCAACATAGATCATCATTTATTCCCCTAATAAATATTTATTGAGCATACTATGTGCTATTTATTTAAGGATAGAAACATGAATAATATATGGCTTCAGTTCCTAAGGACTTAATAATCTAGTATGTTTGGTTGTACTGGTAGCAGTAGTGGTAAATAGTGGAGACAATTGTCAATAATTGTGGGGTTCTTTGGGAAACAAAATATATCATCTGAGACCTGTGCATATATCACCTGAAAAATCCACCTAGTTCAATTTCTTAACCTATTTTATCTATTACCACAGATTTACTTAAATGTGGTGTAATAATCATTTATGCCTATTACACTTAAATCTCATTTACATTTTAATGAGCATCACAGTTCTCAAATGATTTCAAAGGCAAGACCTAGAATGGTGAGATCAAACTTTAGCCAAGTGTAGGAAACTTTTTTTAGCTCCTACTCTGGCTAGGAAAGTGCTTCATGCTCTATTAATAATATGTTCATTAGCATAAAGGAAATTTTCTTGTGGACATGGGACATACATATATAGGTAAATAACATACAATATACATATATACACACAGTGCTCTTGCACATTTATATACATATAGACATCAATCAATGTGGTGTAGACCATATAACAAAAGTGGCACTTCAGTACTTCAATTCTAAATAATAGATCTGTGTGGGGTAGGGTTAGTCATAGAGAAAGGTCATTAAACATAAAATGAAGTATTAAACTTGTTATAGTAAAACATGAAGAAGATATGCATGTTCTCAATAATGAAAATAGGGAAAGGGAAGAGAAACAATATTGAGGAATTAATTTGGTGAATAATTTTAGGAAATGTAATGTCCATACAGCACTTTCACTGAAGCTAAATAATTGGTTTATGGCACTGTTTGTTTTAGGTTGAAATCTTTATGATGAAGAATGACTGCTTTTACTATGAATTTATTTTTCAGTAGCCATTTCTTTTACAGTATCAATGATTCTTACCTTCTCTTGTTTAGCGGTTCTATAACTTACCTGTTAACTGTATTTGTAAATAATTATTATGAACCAAGAAGTATTTGTTGACTTTTACATGACTGGCCCTGGGCTGGGTTTTACAGAGCAGAGCAGAAATGTAAGGAATGATCTTTTCCTGCAAGGCTATTGTAACATTATTGAGTAGCCTATTGTCTGGCAATAGATATTGTTGCTGTAGGAAAACACAACTTATATCTAAAGGATTTGTAGAACCGTTAGAAAAACACACTATCAGCAAGCACAACCCCACTATCTTAGGAAGCTCTGTGCTTTGGGATATTTTCCACCAAATTTTAAAAGATCCTCTCTGGGGGCTAGGACCTATAAGATCCTAGAGTGTCATCCAGGTTGGGCACCCTGAGTTTAGATCACAGTATTTTTTTCATCGGATTACATGAGATCAAGCTACCAGAACAGTGCTGACATGTTGATTTCAGGTGAATCTCACTCACTTTAGACACAAAGTGAATTCAGGGCTCTGGGCTACTGATAGTTCACCTCTGACCCATCACCTTGACCTTGAGTCATATGTGGGTTATAGGATCAGTTCTCACCTCTCTGAGTTCAGTCATGTGTCTCTTCTGATCTACAGCATCAGATGGTGGCAGGGGAAGAAGCAGACACCCTTTACTTTGCGTCATCCCCCACACCCCTTCTCCCACGGGCTTTGCACTACTGCATGTCAGGCAGATGTCCGGGCACGGTTCTGCCTATTTCCTCTGAGGGCTTTCCAGACATTTGCCCTTGAGGCCAATAGGCCCTTCTGATCCAAATTCTCTCTTACCTAGGATTGATATGGTGAATGTGGTGATATATTCTTGGTCTTGGTTCTGTCAGGACAGAGTCATTGTATTTCTAATGCTGGACTTGGTGGTTCTTACACCAATTGACTCAGAACAACTTCTGTAGATGAACACACATGTTAGTAATTTTGAAATGTCTTTTTTTAAAAACAAACAAACAAACAAACAAGCAGTGTTTTACCATCTCATGCACAATGAATGTAAACTCAGAGCCTAGTTAAATAACTCAAATTTAAGGTGGAGGTGTTGAGGCCTGTTTTAGTTCAGTCTCCATAGCTTGTTTTATACCAATGAACTCATGAAATCCACACTTTGAAAAAAAAAATTAAGGTCAACTGGATCATTCAAGTGAGCAGAGCAGGTTTTGTACAATTTGCTGAGTTTATGAGTGAAAAGGAAATAGAAAAATACAGTGCAGTCAAATTCTCAGCGTGATTTTGATTTGGTGTCTAGGGTAGATCTCAGGTCTAGTATAAAGGCCACAACTGTCTGTAGCACGGCTGATGGGAAATGTTACAGGTGATTGGGAGGGTCTGCCGGGCTGTGAAAAAACACGGTGAATGATGTTCGGGGTCATTTACGTTATATAAGAGAGCATATGGATATGGTTGTGAAAATTTTGGAAAAGTGCTTCCACTTGGAGGGACTTACTGGATAACCAGAACACCGTCACCAGTGTTCTTTGGCTAACTTTGTAGTTCGTGGGTGAGGGGCTGCTGTTGCCAACGTAAGGCAGCCCACAAACATTCCATATAAGCCTAAGGTAGCAGACAGAATTCAGACATTCAGAAAAGTCATTGATCACCCGTTGGGTATTCCATGCGACATGTTTAGATATATTTTTAAATGGTTCAAGTTAGTGAACTATACACATTGATCTTGTTCTAGTGCCAGTCAACTCTTGGAAGTGAGATTTTTTTTGAGTAATTATCACAATTATTATTTTATCACTTTATTTTACTTAAAATGTTAGGTTTTTAAATTTTACATACCTAAATACTTTAAAAAATCCCTCGCTTAAAAATTATTTAGACACAAAGTTTCATATCAAGGAGAAATCATAATATAGGATATTATCTTCTAATGAATTTGAAACTATGTGTATACACACACACACACACACATATATATATATATGTATGTATGTATTTATTTTTTATGATCCTGGCTCAATAGTCAATGAATGAATACAATGATAATGCCAGGAAACCCAAAAATTAGTAGTGGAACTCTAAGTTTCATATTAATTGAACAATTTAAATAAATAATTAAATATTCAAAAAAAGATTAATTTTTTTAAATTAAAGTTTTAATTAATTTTTTGACTTTCATGATTGAGATTTCCTTTCATTCACTAAGACCAAACATTCAGTTGAACTGCACACTAAAACCATACAGGATTGGGCAAAAGTAGATTTACAGCTTTTTGTATGAAAAATAATACAATAGTTAATAAATAACACAAGAATAACTTCAAACTGTGTCATACTCACAACTGTAAACCTACTTTTACCTCACCCTATAAAATCTTGTTAACCATTGTTACCCCAATAAACGTAATTGAAATAATAAATGAATAAAAAAGAAAAGTGAAGTGAAGATAGATAAAATGATTAATTTCTTATGATACTTATTTTTTTATTTGCTTAAGAAATTTAAAACTCATTATTTTTTCACTTCCTTTTTTGTTCTCTTTTTTTAAAGTCCTCACCCAAGGATTTGATTCTAGAGAGAGAGGAAGGAAGAGAGAGAGACAGAAACATCCATGTGAGAGAGAAACGGCCACGACTGCCTCATGGCCATGCCCCAACTGGGGATCAAACCCTCAACCTAGCTATGCGGGCTGACTGGGGATCGTATGGGATGATACTCCAACCCACTGATCCCATAGCCAGAGATTTGCTTTTCTTTTTTGAAAGAAAACAGAAATTATTTGTGATAATTTTAGTTTGACAAATTTCACAGCTTAATGGTAAATTAAATAATTTAAAACAAAACTGTAAATAAAACAAAGAGTTCAGGCTAATGTTTCTTCCATTATAATTTAAATAATTTTTAGGCACCCAGCTGTCTCACTGATTATTTATAATTTTATAAATAATAAAATCATATGATTTTATGAAAACCATATTATCTTCATTTTAATTTTTGTGTTCTAGGCCACATAGTCTCTAGTAGAATGACCCCCCCCCCCCCGCATTTCTCTGATCACACTTGATTTTTGTAGTCATCAAAGGGTGTTTGCTTTCAAAAGGATAATTATACTACCAGCTTGCTTGCCTTGGGGAATGTCAATTAAATCCAAATTATTTTATGACAGAGATTTTGCCATTTTTAGAGACAGGGTAAGTGAACCAGAAATGACAAATATCAAATGAGAAATGAAAAAAATAAAGTTTGATATTTACCTGTAAGTTGCTTATTTTTCAATTAAGCATTGGTTTACCCTTGCCAATGTTTACCCTTTGCGGATGCTTTTTTTTGTTTTTTAATAGAAGCTGTTTTTATTTCCCATTAAACACAATTTAGTTTCTTTTAATGCATGCTTGTGCCCAATGCTTTCTGAAGAGCTCTGTGTCATCTCTGGTATCTAGTACTTGTAAAGAATCGCTTTCAGTGTGTGTGGCCTGCTTCCTAACAATGTATCGATTCATTGAATTTCCTGAATTTCAGAAAGACCCCAATTGATTCTTTATGCTGCATGGCAAGGCAATTCTTAATTTTTGTCTGTTTCTTTCCAACATCAGTCTTAAGAAGAAAAGGTTTTCCTTACATTGCCTTGAAGGGTTTACTGAATCATACATCAGCAAGAACACTTTAAAGCTGTATTTCGTCTGTTGTTTAAAGTGGAAAATGCCGCCCCTTAAGACAGTGGCACTCTGCCATTTGCCTCCAGAATATTTTATGGTTCACTGTCAGGACTGCTGCTTTTTCCAGAAGAACATACGGGCTATTTTGAAGAAGTTTTCTGTAATATTCAGATGCTGAACATGTAGTATTTGCATTTCCTCTGTAGTACATAATTTTTCTGGAATTTTAGTGCACTATGGAATCTTTGGGCTTACTGAGAAGCATAGTGGAGCACGATGACATAAAAGGAGGCTTGTGAGTTGGGAGCAAAAGGGACTAAATATAATTGAAGCAGAGTTTAGCATCATTAGAATGTATTCCTGTGGTTGTATTTCATTTCTTCACTGGGGTATTTCTCCCTCTCCTCCTCCTTCTTCTTGTGATTTCAAATAGTCACTATAAAAAATTTAAAATGGGGGAAAAATTCTCCTGCTCTCTCCGATGTTGATAAATAAGTCATTGGAATGTAGTAGGAGTTAGCACACACCTGAGGATGATTGTGTCATTAAAATTGCATCCAGTCAGTCTGGGAATACCTCACCTGAACTGCTCTGTAAACAATCTTACTAAAACACCTGTTTGGTTGATTGTGTATATTTCAAAGGAATCAAATAAAATGCATTTAAAGCAAGCAATTAAAGTTAAAGTATGACTACATTCTGATGGGAAGTGTTAATTATAACTCTAAAAAAGAGTAGTTTTTCCCTTTTGTACAATATATTGTACTGATGATTACAACTGGGAAGGTTCTAGGGGAAAGAGACTAATTACTTTTATGGCTTTCTACTAGATTATCTCTTTGCTGGTCATTTGGTGAGCAACTCATTTGTTTGCTAAGTTATGAAGTTATCTGGCCCTTAAATGAGAGTTTATTTGTAAGTGGTACTGTGATGATAAAGGAAAAGTGGGGAAGGAAATAAATAGAAAGGAAGAAAACAATAACCATGTTCTAAATCTGGAAACTATTAGTGGCTCCATAGTCAAGGACCTCAGCATAGAAAGTCTTTTGCCCAAGCAAACCTGGGGTCTTTCCAGATCCTGAGGAGTTGAGGAGTTAGGCAGGACAGAGAGGGTGAAGGTCAGAGCAAGATAAAAAAGGGAAAATAAAAATAAATGAAAGAACCTTTGTGTCATCACAAAAGGCATACAATCAGATTTTAGAGAATGTGCCTTTTGGAAAAACCCATTGTGAGTGTGGCTGCTGCTTTATTATTTGATTCTCCCTCATGTTGCGAATAAATATTTCAACTGGTTTATTATCTCGTACTCACCCTATGTGTCTCATTTTGCCCCTTGGCCGTGACAGCAACTGACATGAGAAGAAGGCACCACCCTCTCTGAACTCACTTGATGGTTAGTAGCATGCACTTGCTCCATGAAGATTCCTTTCAAAGACAGGGAAAGGGAATCTTGGAAAGAATCCCTATCGGCAAAGGTCTGGAAAATTCGCTGAATCCCTACTCAGCCAGGTCACGATGGATGCGGAAAACAATCATATAGACTCGTTTGCTCCTATAGCAGCATAGCAGACAGGAGAGACGAAGGAGGAAGTAACTAGCTCCCCCTCACTTTCTGGAGGCAAGGCTAAGAGAAAAAAAAGCCAAATATGTTGAGAAAGCTTCAAAGTGGTTGCGTACTTGTCTGCTTGATGACTGGTTAGTATATCTCTTTTCCCCATAGAGGACAACGTGATGTTATATATGTGACCCACATTATATTAAAATGGCGTCTGTCTTTCAGATTAGTGTGTTTTCATTAAAATTGGGTGAATAAAATATAAATGTGTCTTTATGAAATCCCCAAATAGATATATTCCTAAAAAAGGAACTTTGGACATACTATAGCTTTGTAATACATCTACCATTATCTAGATTCCTGACCATTACCTTCCCAGTCCTGATTTCTCTGAGTCGTTTGATGTTTTCATTTTTACTTACACTAAGACAATGATAACTTTGAGTTAGAACTTACAGTAGAACACATGATAGTGTCTCACCGGAGTGCTTACCAGCTTGTATAAATATTTATGTATTTTTATTCTGAAGACACACTGAATATGTGTTATAAGCAAAATATTCCACATGTATCCAAAGACCCCCAAATCCTGAAATGTATTATATAGTAGAACTGAACCAATTTTATTTCTCACTACTCCAGAAAGCCCAAGATATTCAGAAAATCAGTCTATAATATATACACATATCTGCACTCCCATGCCTAGAGGCAGAATAATCTTCAAAATGTGTATTTTGAGAGAAAAAGTATAAGGGCAGAATCTTCTATATTTGAGCAGAAAAGCATATCATTATTTAGCTTTTTCTCAAAGACAGTTTAGTTTCCAAAATTATAAAGAAGTCCTTCATATAGTGACATGTCATCTATGACAAAATCTTTTGGTATTTCTTGTGGTTTTATCCTTCACATTCAAAAGTGGTGCTTCAAATGGTGTCAGTGTATTTGTCATATCTTCATGGATCAGTTGGCCTCATGCTTGACTTGTTTCTGAAAGCCATGACTTATAGGGAATGTTGGTAGCCAAAGAACACAGTGAGAAGGAGAAAGAATGCCAACGTACCTTCTATTGTGCCCAGGAGATATGCCGTAAGTCCTCATAGGGAGAGTCATCAAATGAGGAAAATAACGTTCATGAAATCTTTTATAAGACATTAAATCAATACAATCTTTATAAATTCAGTGAATTGTAAGTTTAATACTTAAAACAGTATAAGTGATGACTCTTGTTTTTATTTCTAGTGGATACAGGTGATCAAAAATATTTTTTAAGTTATGTTTTATTGTTTATGCTATTACAGTTGTCCCATTTTTTCCTTCTTTGCCCACCTCTAGCCAGCACCCCCTGCCCCACTAACCCAGGAAATCCCCACACCATTTTCTATATCCATGGTTCATGCATATGATGTTTCTTGGCTACTCTATGCCCTATGCTGTACTTTACATTCCTATGACTATTTGGTAACTACCAATTTGTACCTCTTGATCCCTTCACCTTTTCACCCATCCCTCCAACAGCCCTCCCATCTGGCAACCATCAGACATGTTCTGTATCTGTTTCTGTTTTGCTTGTTTGTTTATTTTATTTTTTAGATTCACTTGTTGATAAATGTGCAATTATTGCCATTTTATTGTTCATATTTTTATCTTGTTCTTCCTAAAGAAGACCCTTTAACATTTCTTATAATGGTGGTTTGGTGGTGATGAACGCTTTTAGCTTTTTCTTATCGGAGAAACTGTTTATCCGTCCTTTGATTTGAAATGATAGCTTTGCTGGGTAGAGTAATCTTGGTTGTAGGTCCTTGCTTTTTATCACTTTGAATATTTCTTGCCAATTCCTTGTAGTCTGAAAAGTTTCTTTTGAGAAATCAGCTGACAGTCTTATGGACGTTAGTAGGTGACTAACTGCTTTTTCTCTTGCTGCTTTTAAGAGTCTCTCTTTGGCTTTAACCTTTGACATTTTAATGATGATGTGTCTTGGTGTGGGTCATTTTGGGTTCATCTTGTTTGGGAATCTCTGACCTTCCTGGTGTATCCAGGAATGTTTTCTGTCATTATTTTTTTCAAATAGGTTTATAATTTCTTGCGCTCTCTCTTCCCCTTCTGGCACCCTCATGATGTGAATATTGGTATACTTGAAGTTGTCCCAGAGTCTCCTTACACTATCCTCATTTTTTCAATTCTTTTTTCTTCTTGCTGTTCTGATTTTTTTTTTTTTGGTTTGTTTGTTTGTTTTGCTTTCTTATATTCCAAATCACTTATTTGACTCTTGGCTTCATCCATTCTACTGTTGATTTCTTGTAAATACTTCTTTATTTCAATTAGTGTATCCTTCATTTCTAACTGTTATTTTTCAAATGCTGCGGAGATCCTCACTAATTTCCTTGAGCATCCTTATAGTAAGTGTTTTGAACTCTACTTCTAGTAGATTACTGTATCCATTTTTTTAGTTATTTTTCTGGAGTTTTTTCTGTTCTTTCATTTGGGCCATGTTTCTTTGTCTCCTCATTTTGGCTTCCTCCCTGTGTTTGTTTCTATATATTAGGTAGAGCTGCTACATCTTCCAGGCTTGGTAGAGTGGCCTAATGTAGTAGGTATCCTATAGAGTCCAGTGGCACAGCCTTCCCTATTACCCAAGTCAGATATTCAAAGTACACCCACTGTGTGGGCTGTATATGCCCACCTGTTGTAGCTGAGCCTTGGTTGCTATTGTCACTTCCAAGGTCAGCCACCAACTAGTTCTCTCCAGGGTCACACAGCATAAGCAATCTGCATATGGCTGCTACTTGTGCTGGGCTTGGAGGTGCCCGAGTGAGGCCAAGCTGTGAAGCAAGGCTGGCTGCTGCTAGTGGCAGACCTGGGTCAATTTAATGAGAAGTACAGGGCGTGCTTAAGCCAGGTGCTGCTTACTTGAGAGAATTTAGGAAAATCTGAAGGATGAGCCAAGACAAGCCATTTGCATGTAAAAAACCACTGGAAACAGCTTGAGTGGGCCTAAAAGTTGGGTGAGGCAAGACCTCTGGGAATCACCAGGGTCAGGAAAACAGTGTGAGCCAGGTTGATGGAGTCTCAGATATGGAACCTGCCTGTCAGCTCTATGGCTTTGTGGGGGGAAGACTGAGAAAAGGAACAATGGCTTCTGCTGGCACTTCTGTCTGGGACAAAGCTGTCCTCCTGCTCTCTCCCAAATGCTGGGCATTTCAGTTCCTCCCTGTATGTCCCCGATGCCTTTCATTTGCTGCCCTCATGCTGGAATTCAGAGGATGTCCAAGTAAGTCTATACATGGGCCCTTTAAGAGGAACTGCCTGAGACTCTAGCAGTTTCTGTCTTCCACAGCCTCAATCCCTGCTGGTTTTTACATCCAGAGGTTATGGGTACTTATCTTCCTGACACTAAACCCTGGGCTGGGGATCCTAGTGTGGGTTTGGGACCCCTAACTCCTGAGATGCCCTTCCTGATTTTTATCCACCACACCTGGGTGTGGGAACAGCTCATTTTGTGTATCTGCCTCTCCAACTACTCTCAATGTAGTTTCTTCTGTAATTACATAGTTGTAGTACTTCCATTTAGCTTGATTTTTGACAGTTTTGAATGATGGTTGCTCTATAGTTTAGTTGCAATTTTGATGTGATTTTGTGAGGAGGTGAACTGTGTTTACCTACATTGCCATCTTGACTGAAAGTCTAGGCAGTCAACTTTTTACACAGTTTATGATGGCAGTTATCTGATTTTTCACCTACACATTTTTGCTAGAAAGGTAAAACATAATACTTCTTCATTTACCTGTAATTTCTGGAATAAAAGTTGAATCCCACCCTGATACAGGTTTGAGAATTTTTCTTTCTGGGCCATACACAATATCTGTGGTACTGGGCCATGTGTGAGTATGACATGTAGTATAGTTTTCTATGCATTGTCAAAATAGCATGTGCTCTAGGCCTTTTGCAGAGAATAAACAAAGACCGATAATACAGTTTGCTTGCTACTGTGCTTGGATATCACCACTAGAATGATTTTTCTGTCTAGAAAGAACATCTTTCCCAACCTTGCTGTATCGTGTTACAACAATTTGAGGAAGTCTGATGTATTTTGGTATAAATGCTGACCACAACAGAGCCAAGCTCTATGCTAATACTGTAGCTTCCCATAGGAACTTTCAATCTAAAAGTTATATAGTAAATTGCAGTTGGATTGAAGTATATGATTCAAATGCTATATACTGAAGTTCCACTTTTATCTATTTATACAACTTTCCCTGTTATTCTATTATTGTTTAGTTACCAAAAGAGACATTTTTGAGTTTGTTTAATTAGTGATAATTAAAACCCCTAGTTCCATCTTTAGTATCCCACAGGCATACGATTTTTATAGACCCACTCATATATTTCAATATCCCCTAGAATATTTCAAATGGTTAAATCAGCTTCCTTTTTGACATGTTTAGAAGAGACCTCAGGTTTGACTTTTTATGCTTTCAAATGCACTATGAATCATTCTGCCAAACACCTGCCCTTCATGGGAATGATATATTTTATTTACACTCTTAGAAAAAAATCTATGCATGGCCATTATTAATCACTCACACCTTTAAGAATGATCTTACCTTTTAGCTATTCATCAAGATCAGTATCCTTCCTGTTAGAAGGAGACACATCATAACTGATGTACAATCGAACTATAGATGGGTTCAAGTACATGGCTATTACCAGAATAGATGTCTCCTCATTTTAGGATTACATACATATGTTTGCAAACATGCACACACATGCACTCACATCTCTATATGCTGTATCTATTCTGATAGCTCTCATTAAAATTCTGAAGTGCTAAAACTATGTCAGCTTTCGAATAACACATCACCATCATACTGAAGAACAGCGTACAAGCTGCTTTCACCCTGAGCAAGCCAATAAGACATTTTACAACTGGAATTAGCTAAGGTCCAAAGGCCATAATTTATCATTTTTATCAAAAGCAATAAAGTGGAAAATTGGTAAATAAGTTCTCTCTGATTATGTACCAAACTCAAGACTACTTCATAAGTAAATTGTATCTCCATTTAAAAATCAAGAAAATAATGTTTTCTGTCTTTGACAATAACTGTAATGCATACTTTTCATTAGTGAAGAAGTATTAAATGCATTCACAAAATATGTTTAAAATATCTCATTCTCAGTGGAAATTTTCATGCACCTCTAAAATGTTGCTTGGAAATTAGAAAGATGATACTTAAATCAGCCGTAGGAGAAAACGAAACAAAGCAGGGCTTGACATATTTCTGATTATCCCTTCTTCTTTAGCTACTACAATGACTTTTGCATTAGGATGAGAATTAGAAAAGGCTGAAGGTTTGGATAGCTTCTAAAAAAGTATTAGCTAATATAGCAAAATTAGGTGGAAAGCGCTTCAGAGTAAGATTCTTATTACACAACATGTGTCCTCAAATATGCATAACCTTAGAAGTATCACTAAACTAAATATATCATGAGAGAGATAATTAACTATACTGGTAGTTCTTTAAAATTACAAGATTAAAAAAACATTATAGTAAGGCTCTGAGTCTTAGAAGATGCTATGAACTCTATTTTCAACAGAATGTTTAACTCCCTGGGCATTAGGAATTACTTAATAAAAGAGAAAATAAACCATGGGGGGAAATGTAGCCAGTAGTAAAGATGCTTAGGCCTTAGTGTAGTATCATAGCAAGGTGAATGATTCTATGCACACTCCAAAACTCTATTCTTAAGTTTTTCATTCATTAATTTTTTTCTTTCCTGGCACTAAAAGCTTCCAAAGAGAAAGGATGGGATGTTGAGCTTGTTGTGAATATCCTTACTGATTTCCTTACTTCTTGGAAGGAAGACATGAAAGACACAGGATCTAATCCCAATTTAGACTTTTATAACTAACCCCAAATGCAAAGGAAGGCAGCCACATGGAAGAAGTTACTGCTACTAACAGGGCTATACACCCACCATTGTGTCTCAAACACAGAGCAGCAGTCAATCTGTCTTAAATTATCCTTATTTAGTGAATGCATACAAAGTGCCTGGGATTGTGTGGGATTCTGGTGGGAATATAAAAATGGTAAATAAAGGTTCCCTTTTTCAAGAAGCTTATAGTCTAGTACATAAGATTTAATAAAAAGAATATTATGACATGGGCCACAGAATAAGTAAGAATACAATTCCATAGAAATGGATACTCTTCAGAATTGTACTTGATGTGGATTTTACACACAATGTGAAATGGCTGTCCTATATCTTTAAAACTATTTTCCTAGAACTTAAATAATTTTGCAATCTTTTTATATCACCTTGCTTCAAAAAGAGTACCCCCTTTCTTCTCATATCAAACTAACAGTCTCATTCAGTAAGGCTGTTACTCTATGTCATGGTGAATTCAGAGCAGCCACATTCATTATCTCCATGTTTCAGGAAAGCAAAGGCAAGACAAAGGGAGAGCCTCCCCTGTTCAGGATCTGGATCACTTTAGCCTGCTACGTCTCAACCATCAAACCTGCACAGGATGTGCCCAGATTAGTCAACAAGCAGATGATTAGAGATAAAACCTACCATTTTGGGATAGATTTAATCCAGGCAGCATGTGTTCTTGGGTCACTTTATAAATATAGTATTTTAGAACAGCATTTTCAGAGATCCAGCCGTGCATATCCAGCATTGTAGCTAAAATAATTGAATTTAAACAGAAATAAAAATAACTCCCCAGAAAGTCACTGCATTCATGTTTCCATTGGAGAACAATTACAGAAGTCAGTGTAAACGCTGGAATAAGATATGTTGAAACATTACCTCTCACCCCCACAGAAATGCTAATGACTAGTTGTGTTATAGTACTAAAGCAAAGGTTCCAAAACCTTCTCTTTCCCAGATTTATGGTGTCATGATTACTGACCATGACTAGACTCTGGAAGGAAACAGAAATTCCTTGGACAGTGAGGAGATCCAACCGCATATCTCCTGGGGCAGCAGAATTTAGCCCGGAAGGTTTAATATTTCTAATCCTATTTTCTAATCCTATTACTACGATGTTGAGGTGAATTGAATATATTTCCTTTTTTATATCTGCGCAATCTCACATATTTCCCGCAATAATGACTTTTGGCTGACCTTACAAACAGTTTGCTTTTTAATTCTTAATAAGAATATATACAAAATTTAAGTGAAATCTCTTTATGGTAACATGCACTTCATGTCTCCTTATGATGCCTCATGACAAAGCTGGTGATGCAGTGACTGCACATCCAGCCCGTGATTTCTTGCCTTTTATTAACCCGACTTATTATTACATCAAAAATCATGGTTTCCACTGACGACAGATTCAGCACACACATATTCACACTAATGTGTATGTTTATGTGTGTGTGAAATAGCTACACAATGAGTTATTGAGTTGTATATAGAAAAAATGCTAGGCAACTGCAAATTACAAGGATATAATGCCATCAAGGGGTTTAATAGTGACATCATAAATCACGAGAGCAAAGTATAAATGGACTGTGCTTCCCCACAACCCTAAGATGCCGCTGGAGCTATGATTTTAAGTCACCTACTTTCCTCAACCACCATTCCCTCATACATGGATAATGTGTGTTATAATTTTCATCTTTTCTAATTCACTCTACTTTTTCTCATCAACTTCAAATCTTTTTTTCTTAAGCCAAGAAAGAATCTCTTTTCTCCCCTGTGCTACCAGAGTAGCTATATTTAAATGGAACAACGATTGTCCCAAGCTAAAATATAATAATTCTAAAAATCTTGCCATTCTGAGCTAGGTGTCACACTCATGAAATATGACAGACAGGTGACAACACATTCAAGAATTAAGAGATTTTCTCCTCTTGGATAACAGTGTGGTTCATGCACCTATTCTCTTTTCCTCTAAGATTAGGAAATCTAATTACACATAGTGCCCCCATTATAAATGCAAACATAGAAATGATTTTATAGTTTTGATTTTCATTCACATCTGAAATTCAGAGGATCTAGGTAATATTCCAATTTATTCTTATGTTCTAAATGATTTCCTTTTCTCTCTGATGCTGTCTTAGAGAAGACTATATTAACATAAAATAATAACTGGCCCAAACTTTGTCCAAATTTAAATATGTCCTAGCAAAGCCAGCCCCATTCTAATTGCTTTTATGTGTCACTTTAAAGCTAGGAGATTCAACCTCCTGGCAGCTTTGCTCTGGGTCTTAATTAGCCACTTAACTGCAAATTGGTTGGCACCCTAGTCCTTTCATCAGTTATTACCCAAATAGCATCACCAACTTAGGATAAAGAAAAGAAAAGATCCCACATGTAGCAGGTCTTTCTATCATTATTGTTCTTTAATACAAAGATGGGGGCTCCCAACTCTAATTAAGACTACGTTTTTAATAGGCATTTGGCATCTTATTGAATTCACTCTCAGTGCAGTGTGTTAAAGGAAAAACAACCACAGTAATGTGTGTACAGTGCTATAGAATTTGCAAAATATTTTCATCTACTTTATTACTCTTACACAGTGTCTGTCTTAGCCATGCATTAATCAGTATGTTCTTATTGGTTGCCATGATTTAAGATGTAGATTGTATTTGTCTTTATTCCATTTGTCTGCATGTACACTAAGCTACCTGTAATAAAATTAATCCAAGTCAGTCTTCCAGTATAGAAAAGGGAGTTGACATCTTAATTTTTTGTTACAATTCTAGGAAATGGGCAGGTTGATAGTATCTTATAAGGATAAGTACTTCTTTGCAAAGAAAAGCTAAGTGGTTCGTGGAGAAGAGTTACCACATTCAAGGAAGACTTGAATTAGTTATGAAAAGAAAGAGCAAGGGAGGCTTGGTTCTGTGAATATAGAAATATGCACATAAGGAGAAAGAAACTATAGATATAGATTGCACCCCAAAACAGTGGAAGGTGAGGATTCAAAAACAATGTGATTTAGTTGGTTTAGCATTTTAGGAAAATATCCTCAATTGATGATTTGGATGCGATATAATATAACATTCTTTGTTTTGGCTAGAAAGGAAAATAAATAAGCATGGTGCCTTTTTAACAGTCAACACTTTTTTTTAAAGATTTTTATTTATTTATTTTTAGACAGAAGGGAAGGGAGGGAGAAGGAGAGAGAGAGAAACATCAATGTGTGATTGCCTCTCACGTGGCCCTCACTGGGGACCTGGACTGCAACCTAGGCATGTGCCGTGACTGGGAATCAAACCATGGTCCTTTGGTTCGCAGCCCATGCTCAATCCACTGAGCTACACCAGCCAGGGAAAATCAACACTTTTTTTTAAGCCTATCCTTTCAAACTGGTTTCCTTAATGTATGCTATAACACTTTTTCTATATTTTCAATGCAGGTGCTCTTCTGTCATTTTAAATCAGAAGAAGTTATATTTGGTTATGTAAACTCAAACTTTCCTTGCCTTTCTGAAAGACAGAGTACTTGAGATTTTGCACATCCCAAATTTCCTCTGCCCATCACAGCCCAAGGAGCTGAGAACCAAATCTACAGACTGATCAAGTGTGAGATTTTTCAGCCTCTCTGTATTTTTGAAAACTGGGAAATAGTGAATTCTGTTTATAAGGTTCATTTCTAAACTGCATGAGAGCTTATAAACTATTAGTATTTACAATATCCCAGAAAAACAAACACAGCATGGAGGCAGCTGCCTCATCAGAGACTGAGCTATGGTGATCTCATACGTTTGATTGTTTATCATGGATTGGATTTCCTTGGCAACAATTCAATAAGGAAGATGAGCACACCAGTTCAAAACTATGCTTGACATTGCAATGAAATTTGCCCCTCAATGCCACCCCAAACACTTAGTACTTTTACTTGGTAGGCCTGTTGCCTTTAAGTTGAAGTGTGAATAGCAATGTGGAACTGAAATAAAATGAAGTCGGTCCTTTGATTAAATGCAAAATGAAAAGCATTTTGAAGAAAACTTTTTTTTCCTACCAATGTAGGCAATATCTAAATTAAATCTCAAAATGAGCAGATGTATACTTGTAGGAAAGATTTAAATGGAAAAAATATTAGGAACTCTTATGTTTTAGGTACCCCAAAACAAACTTGTTTCTGTGAAATCTGAGTTATTACCTCTGTCATCACTAAAGTTTTTTTTCTGCCATATGTGACTATAGAGTACCCTGTTTTTAAGTATATTACACATTTGAATTTATCCAAGAAGTTTTCTTTTCCTAAATAAAAAAAATCAGTAATCTACTGAAAGAAGTTGATGATAATGTAATTGCTGTGAATTACTCAGCCAACAAAGGATTTAATTTTTTACATCAAACAAATGAAGTACTCTACCTAGTGCCTTTTGCATAGTAGATACTCAATAAAATGTTTAAATAAACAAAGTAAAAGAGGAAAAAACTAGTTCTAATAAGAAAATATTTCTAGCTAATGCTACATGGTTCCTTCTTTGATATTTAAAGTATCTTATTTTAACCACTTCCAAAGGAAGAACGTTTTATTTTTGTTTACCTACCAGAATAACTCCACAGGGTAGCTGCCTGCCCTCAAAGAACCGTGGACAAAGGAATGTCTGCATGAAATTAATATGCAACCAGAAATGTAAAAAAAAGAAAAAAAAGAAAATTCTTGGTGTGTCTGAAAGTTCGTTAGGGCTTCATTGTGATAGACATTACCCTGAAAAATAAAATAGACGTTTTTTTCTTCCATCTAAACTGACTTTATTCTGGCCAAAAGAAACACATTCCAGAGTTTTTCTGATTTCTTTATTGGTTCATTTGTGAGGAGCCACAACAGTTGGCTGAGATCAGCAAGTCGGGACTACAATGCTTGAAGTGTCGTGGGAGTTATAATTTTTATATAAAAATGGAGATTATTCAGGGTGGTGTTTTCCCCCAGCTGTGTTTTAGCAGATACTGTGCTGACCACCCAGTGGGTAAGACCAGGATGGGTGGAAGTCAAAGACACTATTTGATGTGACTCAAAAGAAAAAAATGCAAAGTTCCTAGGGAAAAATCTGTCATGGCAAGAGGCCATGAAATAGTTGTCTTAAAGTACTCATTCGTACTCTGGATTGTGAGCCTACCTTCTATGATCAGCTCTTAAAAATTAGCGCTGAAAACTACACTGGAATGTGCTGTAGAAAGGAGAAGGTGTGTAATCAGGTTATGTCAGGTTATGAAATAAAGAAAACAGATGACTCCTACCACTTAAACATTTTTATTTTTTATATTTTGTTTTGAATGCTATTCAAACTTTAATGACTAATTTAATATTAATTGAATAAACCTTATGTAAGTTCTTCTCATGATTTTTAAAATTGAATTAACAAAAGTGATGTATATAAATAGATTATTGAGTAAAATTAATTTTTCTAAATACTAAAAGCAATAAAATATGCGTAGATATTGTGCTTTTATGATTTTGTTTTGTTTAAAGATGAGTCAGTATCTTTTCTTTAAATGACCAATTTAAATCATAATTAACCCCTGGCTGATATGGTAAATGGAATTTAGTTTATAGATTGTCATTAAGAGTAGATACATGCCTATTCTTATTGCGTTACTCAGAATGTAAGCTTTATTAGATTAGGAAACCAGGTTTACTCACTACTATATCCCTAGTACTTAGAACAGTCCCTGACAAATATTAAACATTAGAGAAAATATTTGCTGATTAAATGCACTTATATCAATGCTTTATCTGACCAAAGAGACAACCTACAAAACCAAAACAACTGAAATCACACAAAAACAAGCATTATAAGGTATAACTCCCAAATATCAATGTTTCAGTAGATTGCCCAGTGATTTTGATGGCCATCTAATTTTGGTAAATGCAAACTATATCCTGGTTGGTTTGATGTATTAGAAACCACAAATGAGCTCACAGAGCTCAATTAAAAAGAATTTGAATGTCTTTATACAAGGCAAACTCAATCTGGTTAACTGAAATTTCTATACCATACACTGCCATTGTACACTAAATTCATTTTACTCATATTCTTTACCTGTCTTGTAACTAAACATATTTGGGTTTCCAAATTCTGAATTATAGATGCTTATAACTCAGTTTTGGCAGAATCTCAATTTATATGAAATCTTTAGTTTAACTTTTACTTTATTTTATTTTTATATTTCTTATTAAAAATGCAATGTGTTTTTGAGGTTAAAAATAGGAAAACTAAGAAGAAGCTTAATTAAACTAGATGCCCTTTAAACTGCCTTCCAACTATGAAATTTCATGAGGCTTCTCATAAGAATCTGAAATCTCCAATACTGATTTTTTGGAGAGAGATATGCAGAAGACAGAAACAAATGAAGAGGTTTATGCCTTGAGGGATGGAAGTAGATCTGCCTTCAAATGCTGGAATCTCATTAGTTATCTCAAAATTTAATGTGTGTTTTTTTTAAGGCACATTGAAAACAGATTTACCTCTTTCAGGATATTGGTATTATAATAGATTAAAAAATCCCTTTGTTGTTTGAAGGAGTCATTAATACTTCTTGATCTGGCTTCTGCTCTTCTCTTCAGCTTCATCTCATAACCATCTCTCTAAACTTGATTCAGAATATTACCAGGCCTAAAGGTAAGGGAGGTGATGGTCTGTTCACTGAAAATCTGAAAGCTCTCTGACTCCCATCCTTTCGGGTGTTTATGGAGACTTCATTATATAGGCATAGTTAATTAAATTATTGACAATTGGCCATCAATTGAATCTCCAGTCCCTCTTGCCTCCCCAGAGTTAAAGGGGGTGTGGGGACTGAAAAGTCCAACCCTCCAATTATAATTGATTCCCTTGCCAATTAGTCATATCCTTAGGTGCATTCCAAAGTCATCTATTAACATAACAAAAAACACCTTTAGCACTCTCATCACTTAGTAAATTCCAAGGGTTTTTATATAGGTAATGTATATACTTACTATAAACCACTATATCACAATATCTCCACTCAAAACTTCCTTGTCTCCAATTCTTCAACTTTGTTCCTCTGCTTGAGACCAGCTGTCAGAGTGCACTTACCTAAAGTTGGTCAGAGCCCATCCAGATCCAGTCGTGTAATGGGCACTGGGACAAGGGACAGGTGAGTCCAAGAGTACTTAAATTGGTGCGTGCAAGGTGCCTGATACTTATCTTCAGTGTTTTCACAGAGACTGACTCATAGAAAGTATCAAAAATAATTGTGTATTTTTTTATTGTTGTTCAAGTGCAGTTGTCTCCATTTTCCCCCTACCACTCTTCCTTGCACCACCCGCCCATCTTCCACCCTCAGTCCTACCCACCTGTGGCTTTGTCCATGGGTCCTTTATACATATCCTTGACAACCTTTCCCCTTCTTTGCCTCATTATCACCACCCTTCCTTCCCTCTGGTCTGGTTACTGTCAGTTTGCTCTTTATTTCAATGTCTCTGGTTATATTTTGCTTGCTTGTTTGTTTAGCCGATTAGGTTCCACTTATAGGTGAGATCATATAGTGTATACAGGAGAAATTCTGATGATTCTGTCATGGACCTGACCTAATTATGATCATAACTGGTCTTCACCTTGTGTTTCATACAGTGAGTAAGCTATTCTTGACTAAGCTACCTAGCTACTTCCTCTTCCTTTTAATATTTTTAATATAATGCTATGTGAACAATATGGTATTTGTGTGTAAATTTAATTAGATAGGATTAATCAGAAAAGAATTCAAGCAATGTTTTTGTTCAAAAGATAAGTGTCAGTGATGGGATGGCAGATGACTTCAGTATGCAAATATTTGGGCTTTCAGAGAGATAAGATGAATTCCAGCACAAACTACTTCCACCTGCAGAATTCGCTTAATAAAAATATGGTCATGTTGTCTTTGGTCCACTTTATAAAGACACTCAATTTTCTTTACTTGGCTATAATGGCCCTGAGATGCATTCTTCATGACTAAGGTTAAGATAGAGAATACAGATGTAAGACCACACTATAAAACTGTGCTTTTATCCATCTGGATCAACTTCCATGCTACTAGTATCCATATGGGAAACTGCAAAGAAAGAAGAAATATGGCTTTCATTAAATTTGTAAAATATACTGAAATAAAACAGAATAGTTTGTCTATCAATTTGTTTATCATTCTGGACAAAGGAATGTGCCAATCATCCAACTTTACATATTTCCATATACAACTGAATACTCCTAGATATTTACATCTGGATATGTTGTCCAATGGAAAAGTCTTTAAAAGTGATCTATTGTTTTTATCTGGCTCTTTTCTTCCACAACTATGGCATATTGTAAATTGTCTCAAAGAGTCTTATTACAATGTTTAGTTCTGTAACCTGATGTCAAACTGAAGGTTAGTTTGACCCACATAAAATAAGGGTAGAAAAATAGAAAAGAAGACATTGGTGATAAACAGTGTTTAATTCCTTTTTGGAAAAAACAATCAACTCTCTTGCTGTAGGAAAGCTGAAAATGGCAAAAGCTCACGCAAATATACAGTGCTGTATCATTCCTGGGCTAATAAAAACAATTTATATGCAGGGTAGTGAACACGAGGAACGTTATGGAAAACATTTCTCACCCAAAGACAGTATACCAGATGTGCTAAGACTTATGGGAGCAATCAGAGGTGACCAGTCTCTGCAGCGGTCCTTATTAAGTTAGACTGTGACCCAGCACCTTCAACTTATTAAGCTGTCTAGAACTTCAGTGATTAAAACCAAAGAAAGGTCAGATACAAACCTTTGGAATGTCCCTGCACTGATATTTTCTTACAGGCAGTAGAACTTCATGGAGATACTTCTCGTGATGCATGGACTTTTAAAAATTAAGTGTTTGAACTGGATTTACCCAGATCTTGAGGGACATTTTAGTAGATGATATTTCCTCCAGATTTCCCATCAGTTTCAAAACTGTAACCAATATCTAAGTAAATATCCTTACAAGATAGTTTTGCATGTCATTAGAACTGAGACCCTAGGAACAGATTGCAGGGGACCTTAACACTCTCTGTTACGTCCTAAAGCTAAGTGATAGTTGTAGCTACAGGTAGAGGTAGGAGGAATAAACTTTCAGAATGTGCCAATTTACCTAAAGTTAAAATTAAGTTAGCACTTGTTAAAGATGCTACCCCAAGTCATATCCTACGTTTTAAATATTGTATGGGTTTATATAACTTTTCTCTGTCCTTTTCCTTCTCCACAATCTGAATACATTCATATGTAATGTAGAGGTACATGGACGTCATGTATATGGAAATAAATACTTACATGTATCCAAGATAACATTAAATGTTGCCCTTCCTATTGTCTTGGAGTTTAAGTAGAAGTCTCAATTCAGTTTGTGCCCAAACCTTTCACATCCCAAAGCAAGTTGCTGTACTATCTCTGTAGTAGTTGTGAACTGTGAAGCTCTTTCTGCAACCTTAGCCTGTTGCTCAAGTGTAAGTTATGGAAGAGGAAAAATGAAAAGAACCATTTAACTCCTACAATCCTCCCCTCATTATGTTATTTTCCCTTAACCCCTATCAAAGAAAGATGATTGCCTTCAAAAGATGTGTTTAAGGAGTTTTAGGATTGCTTGGATTTGAGTGCCATAGGAGTTCTGCCGGGGGAATTCTGAAAGCAGCACAGTGACGGCCCAGCAGAGAGTAAACTGTGACTGCATATTGTGCTTAGGGGCCAATGGGAACCCTGAGGAAGGGAATCTTTCTTGAGACTTCTCATAAGTGACTCTACCACTTCACTGAGCCACTTGGGTGGAGGGACATTGCAGGGGCCCCACTACCATTAATAGAGGGAATGAGAGGAGGGTTCAGTGGCAGCTGACTGGAGGAAACGTCAAACCTCCTCAGAGAATGAGAGAAGGAGAACGAGGGCCAGAACTCATACATGTTCACTCCTCTTCCTTGTTCTAGGGTTGCAGTGGGTTGGGGAGAAACAAATTTGCATGGATTTGGAATTAGGTAATCACAGGACTTTGTTAGGAATGAAGAAAGAGTTACCTCAATCTGGCCCAGAGAAAAATTACTGTTTTCAAATTCATTATGTTTAAGATTATATAGCACAACTGTGGTACAGTTGCATCAGAATTGTGGTTTCCAACCTAGTGGGTGATCTTGTATATGTTGTCTGGGGCTCAGTGAGCACAACCCAAGCCTTCTTTGATTAGAAGTGGGTTTATTCTACTAGATCAGGCTATTTTATGTCTGAAAATCTTGGCATTCATCTCAGCTGCTGCCACACGTGGATTTGAGAAGACTGTGGTGACTCAAGTGTGGCTACATGGAGTGAAATGAATGTGGCAAGAACCTGGCCTTTTATACTGAATTAAGAAATGAGAATGGACATTTAAAATGAGATTTAGGGGGAGTTTATATATAATTTTGTGGGCAAAAGTGCCTATGAGATATTAAAATAAAAAGAATATGTAAACTTTGCCATTGATATATGCGTGGCTTATCTAATTGTATCCACATTTAAAACATTCAGGTATATCTAATGTCAACAACAATGAAAGGCATATGGCGTGGAGAATAAACTCTTCTGAGCCTTCTTGCATTCTAAATACTCAGCTGTTACCTTGTATCATTAAAAACCTGAGCATAGATAGATTTCAATATTCAGAAAGATCTAAAACAATTATGCTCTCCGATTTCTATGTTGAGGAAATGCAACAACTTTAATGTGACTAAGTGGACATTCAGTTGCCATCTAAGTTCATGGATCATTGTTTACTGTTTCTTCCAAAAGTAAGAATTTGGGCCCATAGTATCAAAGAACACTAATAAAATGCTTGCATTTCATGCTGTGAAAAATTAAAACAACCACCGTAATGTAATAAAACATAAATAAAAGAGAAAAATAAATAAACATTACATGGTTCAACCTGAAACTAAGTAGAGATATGCATGATAGTAAATATTTTCCAATGGAACAGTTAAGCTACACACATCAAACAGCATTCCCTTTTTGTAATCTGTTCTCTGTAGTTTCAAGATCTGAGTTATAGATTATTTTTTGAAAATAAGATAATTGGCAATTAAAAATATTAACTTTACTTGACTTTAAAATTATAAAGTTTATGTAATTTTCATTGTAGACCTTATGAGATATTAAGAAAAGGTATATTAACAAAACAAAGTTTGCAACACCCAGAAAGAGTCATTGCTTATTTTGGTGTGATTACGGCACCCCCCACCAACCCACACACAGGCACTTCTAAACTATACAGGCAGCAGTGCGTCTGCTTCAGTTTTCTTGCCATCAATTTTCTGTATATTTCCCCAAATCTTTTCTTATTCATTGAAAACACAGTGTTTAATGGCTTCATTTTATTACTTCATAGGGCTGTAGTATACCTTATTTACTCGCTAGCCCACTAGTGGATAGTTAGGTGGCTTTTCCATTTTTCTATTAGAACTCTGCACTGAGGATCCATATAAATACTCTTTTTTGGCGAATTTTTTATTCCTTCCTAAGAAGCAGGATTACTTGAGCAAAGAGCATATATAATTTACATTTTTGATACATCATGCCAAAATATTTACAAAAACTGGAAGTCAAAATGTTACCTCAGGTATTTTCAATTTATATTTTTGACTACTCACTGAAGTTTAGTTTTTTATTTATTAGCAATTTGTATATATTATCTATGCATTAAAATTTATTTTGCAGCAAGAATTTATCTTATGTATTGGGTTATAAAAACTCTTTATATATTAAAATTCTTACAGTGAGTGTGCCAGAAATGAGTAACATGAAAGGAAAAGTACTCGCTGTCACAGCTTATTTTAGCATTCCAAGAGAGAAAATAAATAGGCAAACAAGGGAACAGACATTTTTTTCCCAGATAAGGCTATTTCTTTGCATCTTACCTTTTAGATAGCAATAGGGAGAGTAGGGCAGAGAAGGGTGATGCCAGAGCTAATGTGGTCAGTTTCTCAAAGCTTTAAAAAAAAAATACATAACACCATTTTATAGTTTTCTTTATTTAGGTCTTGCCAACTTTGTAGATTTCTTACTTTGCATTTTATAATTTTGTTATTATTATAAATGGGATCTCTCTTTGCATTATGTTTCCTAACTGGCTATAGCAAGTGACTGACTTTTAATTATGTCCATAAATGAAGCAACAGTGCCAATGTTAGCATCACAGTGAGCAAATTACCACAGGGCTCTACTCAAAATTTCCTGTGATCGAGTCCCCAAGATTCTATCTCCCTAACTCCCTAAGCTCACATTCAGTGTGGAAGTGTCAAATTAGGGAACCTTATGATGATCAAAAAGCTTAGCCTTTTAAAAAGTCTTTATGTCTATTGGTACTTTACTTTTTGACATTATACTATGAGACCTGCTTTATCAAGTACATAATTTAAGAGCCTTGTATCTAGTCAAGTTTAAAAAACTTTAAAAAAGTATTTATATATTCAAAACACACTTAATATTACTCAAATTGCAATTCAGTTTTGAATTTATTTTCTTACATATTTTTCTTTAAAGAAGAAGAAAAGTTTGATTCATTTTGGTTGGATACTGCTGAAAAAGACCTAGCAGTTATCTGTGCTTTGTGGCTTCACACTTGACTGGGGAGGATCTCAATGATGTATGAAGGGGATTGAGTGACTGTCACCATGGGAACAATATCCAGGGAAGATCTATCTTCCTACCTTACTGAGTATCTACCTGTGTACTTCCATGGCACTAATTCTCATGTGGGGGCCCTGACAGATCACTTTAGCCTAGGGACAACATAAGAGTCCAGAAGAAATGTTCTCACAGGTTCTGGTTGTTGTAGCTCAGTGGATTGATTGCTGGCCTGCAAACCAAAGGGTTGCTGGTTCGATTCCCAGTCAGGGCACATGCGAAAGGCAATCACACATTGATGTTTCTCTTCCTCTCTTTCTCTTTCCTTCTCTCTAAAAATAAATAAATGAAATCTTAAAAAAAAAAAGAAATGTTTTCACATGATTCTCCTAAAGGTCTGCCTATGGTTTGCTGTAAATTTTGAATCTTCCCCCCCCCCAGGCATTCAAAATATTAACTACAATGTTGAATTAATATAATGTATGCATATTTTTGTTATAACTTTTTCCTCCTAAATTTAAATATTTGAATGCTTTGTGCTTTGGGGTCAAACCTATATGTTTATTATTAAGTTTTTCATAGGCTTGTCTGAAAAATGTTTAAGTATAATAATGACAGATATTGATGTCACGAGTTTCTATTCTCCCTGTATACCAGAGAGCCAACCTAAGGGTAAGGAAAAGTGCTTTCCTTCCAATAGCCATTCCCAAACCATCACCAAGTAACTCCATTTACAAATTACTTCCTTCTGTAGGTTTCCGTATCATTTCACATTTGACTGTCATTGTGCTCAGTACCATGATTTCAAATTATGTACCTCAGTTTGTTTTTTAATTGGATTATAACTCCAGAAAGGTAGGAAATTGGTCTTATTTTTCTGTGTCTTCTTCAAACTTCTTACAGGGCAAGCATATGTTAGTTGCTTATTAGAAGAGTGAATTGATAATTCATTTAATAAAATTTTTATTTTGTTCTCACATTATTTCTGAATTTAATCAACACCAGAGTCTGCCAACTGCTTTTATAAACTATTTAATTCTATATTAAGATACTAAAACTTAAACAATTTTCTGTTAAAAATTGTTGTTTTCACTGTGCTTCTCTTCAACTTATGGGGTAAATTTATGTTTGGTTTGATGAGTAAGTGTATTTAGACATTCATCTGGCATGCTTGAATAAATTCCTCTAAGATGACAGATCAGTGTACTGTTTTAAACTAATAATATCGCATGTGGAATTTACTCTGACAGCTTCTAGCAGCAGCAATAGCTAGAACTCATATAACATTTACCGTGTGCCAGGCTACTAGTTAACTTAAAACGACTTGCCAGGCATGATTTAGACTTTACATATACTAATTTGTTTAATATTCTTATTAGCACTCTGAGATTAGCATTCTTATTCCCATTTCACACTTAAGAAAACTGAAACTGAATCTAGAAGAAGTTAAATGAATACTCAAGGTTATATTGTTAGTAAGAGTCAGAATTAGCTTTAGCAACCAGGCCTCTGTCCTAGGAATCTGAGCAGTATTCTGAAGATTCTTCAAAGACTTTGCTACTTCAGATCACATTTAAAACATGACCCTGAAGAGGAAAAATATATTAAATGGTAAAGATAGAATTACAGAAATGTAACCTACCTTGAAATCAACATTAGGTCAAGAGAATTTTGTTGATGGTAATAAACTGCTAGAATATGATCATATGCTCACATCCTAAGCAAAAAATGTTGAGGTGAAAAGTAGCACACAGAATGCTCATTGCAGTCTGTAATGGCCAAACCTAATCCAAAATCTTTGAACAAACAACACTGTAGGATCAGCAATATTCTTTTATGTAGATGTGTGTGTGTGTGTGTGTGTGTGTGTGTGTGTGTGTGTGTGTTTCAGGAAAGACTAATTAATTAGTTAAGAAACACTGTCCACCTGGGTTTTCACTCCTCTTCACACCTCCACATCTCCCCGAATCTTGGCTAAGAGAATGGGCCAGCCCATCCTCTGTGCCTCTCAGTTTATCCCTGGCCATCTGTCTGACAGCATTGCCACCTCTGGTCCAAAACCCGGCCCCCTCATCCTCACCCCCAGCTTTTAGTCAACCTCTCTAGCACAGTCATTCTTTCAAAGTTGCTGCCACTCCTGATTTTATCTGGTTAGGAAAAAATGACATTTTAAAGCATTTTAGTAAACAAATTTGAACATAAAAATAGTTTTCCTTACATTTTCATAGGGATGACATAGAATAAAGCAAAGTAGGAATTGTTTTAAAGGATGGAGAGAAGAACATTCTTACACACCCACTGTGTTTATCAGTAATTTACCTTCACTCAGGTATTGTCTGCAAGACCATATTGGTAGCTCCTGCAGGAATACCACCAAATAGTTCCAGATATTGTATTACAGTAATATAAATTGATGTTAGCTTGGAAGGAGCTAATAATTCTTGAGTGTGTACATTGTGCCTTATATATATTATTCATTTGATCTTTACCAATCATGCTCAGGTAGGTGCTATCAACCGTTTTCACAGATTAAAAAGAATAAAACAAATATTACATAATATTTCTCCAAAGTCTCACTGTCAGTAGTTTGCAGAGGTGGGATTAGATACTGGTCTTTTCTGAGTCCAAATCTCAAACTCCTTCCACAATACCATGGAAACAGATGGATTGTAAAGAGGGACGAGAGAAGCAGCGGCAGTGAGAGGAGAGGCTGACTTAGAGTGGACAGGCACCCAGCCTGGAGACTCTGTAAAATCAGAGGGTGGCATAAAATCTAAGAGTCTCTGAATATTGACAAAGAGTGAAAAATGAAAAGGTTCTGGGAATCTCGAGAATGTTCTCTTCTTTGCAGTATTTCTGGGAGCTTGCTGTTAATGATAGACTAGAATGGAAGACTGGAAAACACTTTAAAGAGGATGTTGGAGTGAGAAAACCCCATCTTTCTGGACTTGTTTGCCATATTTATATTCACTAGTTTCCAACCTTTTAAATTCAAAATCCAATTTTATTTTTTTATTTAAAAATTTTTATCCTCGCCTGAGATAATTTTTCCATTGCTTCTAGAGAGGGAAGAAGAGGGGAGAGAGAAACATTGATGCGAGAAACATTGATTGGTTGCCTCCCGTACACGTGCCAACCAGGGATTGAACCTACAACCTAGATATATGCCCTGACTGGGAATTGAACCCACAACCCTTAGTTGTATAGGACAACACTCCAAACACAGCACTTCAACATTTAAAGGAAGTGTTTAAAAAGTATTGCTTGCTACCAGATGACAGAGTGTGCTGATAGAAACAGAGAAGAAGTGGTTGTCTGAAATACGGAATTAGAAACATGGGATGCACAGGATTTAGCCTCTGCTTGTATTTGAATGTGAGAAAAAGCCTTCAGAAAGGCCCAGAATTGTGAAACTGGATGATCCTAGAAGGGTGATAGGTTCAGTGTGTGGTGCTTGGAGGGCGTCTTTGTAGAAATGATCAGAAGGAAGTTTTGAAGTGACGGAAAGCTTGTGATGTGGGTGATGGTCAATATATGGATTTGTTTAGAAATGGTGGCTAAAGCCAGTCTAACACAGGTGGTCTTATAGGAAAAGAACATATGGGGATAGAAGCTGGAAACTCCTATTTAGGGAGCACAACGAGAAATAACAGTCTAAAAAAGTCCTAAAAGGGACAGTTTGAGAAAGCAGCATCATGGAAGTCACCGGAGCAGAGAGCTATGATGAAAAAGATCCCACAGAGCAGTACAAGATAAGGATGGAGGGACAAATCTTAGATTTGGCAGGTTGTATTACATCCCTGAGAAAGCGATGCACTAGATCAATGGAACAAGTAGAAAAATAAAAAGTTAGAAAAAAGAAGGCTCTTTTTCTGAGAATAATCTTTTAAGGGAAAGAGCAAGAAACTGGAAATCTATTTGAAAAAATAATGAAAGAAAACTACCCTAATTTGGTGAAGGAAATAGACATGCAAGTCCAGGAAGCACAGAGTCCCAAACAAGATGGATGCAAAGAGGCTCACTTCAAGACATAAAATTTAAAGACCAAAGGTTAAAAATAAAGAGAGATTCTTAAATGCAGGAAGAGAAAAGCAGTTAGTTACCTACAGGGGAGTTCCCATAAGACTGTCAGCTGAATCCTCAAAAGAATCTTTGCAGGCTAGAAGGGATTGGGAAGAAATATTCAAAGTGATGAAAAGCAGGGACCTACAGCCATAATTGCTCAACCCAGCAAAGCTATCATTTACAACTGAAGGGCAGACAGATAAAGAGCTTCCCAGACAAGAAAAAACTAAAGGAGTTCATCATCACCAAACCATTATTATATGAAATGTCAAAGAGACTTACTTAAGAAAAAGAAGAAGATAAAAAATATGAACAATAAAATAGCAATGAATACATATTTATCAACAATTGAATCTAAAAAACAAGCTAAGCAAACAAGAAGAAAAGAGACAGAATCATGGATGCAGAGAGTGACCTGATGGTTGCCAGATGGGAGGGGTGTAGAGGTTGGGGGATTAAGGAAGTACAAATTGGTAGTTACAGAATAGCCATGGGGATGTAAAGTATACAGTATAGTATATAGTACAGTATTGGAAACAGAGTAGCCAGAGAACTTATATGCATGACCCATGGACATGTCAAAGGTGTGGGGATTGCCTGAGGGAGTGGGGGACACTGGGTGGAGGGGGTAAGAGGGGAATAATTGGGACAACTGTAATAGCAAAATCAATAAAATACAATTAGAGAGACAGAGAAGAGAAAAGGTACATGATGACTATTGGGACAAAGTCTCAGAGGATGGAGAAGGGATGAAACGGGGTCATGATGAAATAAACCCTAAATCACTTCCTTTTTTGAAATAGGAGGGAGAGAAGATGAATGAAGAAGCTGAAAGTTTTGGAGAGAAAGGAGAGAGATGTTAAGTTCATTGCTACTGATCTTGATGTCACTTAAGTAAAAGGTGAGATTATTTGTAGATAATAAGTGTGAGTTGGGGCTATATTCTTAAGAGAATGAAACAACTTTGTGTAAATGCAGTCAATTTAAAGACAAATTAATGTGATTAGGAGCAGTGAGAGGCTGGTTTCTGCATGATGCAACCAGTTGTTTTGTTATGGAGCTCTCTCCAGTATAACTTGAGAATTCAAGAGCAGAAACATTGGCCTTAGTGGTTTACCAGGGTTAAGGAATTAACATACCTCTTGCTTCCTATTTGTTCAGTACTTTCAAAAACTCAACAAACTGTTTTCTTTATTGTTTTTGTCTATCAACTTCCAGGACCCTTATCTACTTCTGTGATTTGAATACATGGATCATAACATTTGTGGACTTATATCTTGACATTCTCCTCCTATTGTTTCATGATGCACATGAATAGCATCGTTTCAAAGTCCCTTGACTTCCTCAGTTCTATTTAACTACATCTCATTTCACCTGAGCAACCCACGAGCACACCTACATTTCACAGGGCATTGTCATTTTTTATAACTGCTTCTCTGCCATGATCTTGAGCTGTTGCTTCAGGTTTAAGAATCTCAATTAGGGAGTAAAAAATATACTTTAGTTTGAAGGTAAAATGCATATATTTTAAGCTGAAAAATAATAATTATTCTGTAAAACTGATCCTCCTATATCCAGAATTCTAATGCACTCTTTTTCTCTGAAGGACAATATGTAAGTATGCTGATTAGTGAATGTAACTGAATGTGTCCACTTTCTAAAATATTTTCTTGAGTTTTACTATGGCGGCTACATAATCCACTAAATAATGGTCACCATTGAATGAGTATCTACTCTGCCATATGTATTCAGTATACATCCTATCAAGTCCTCATGGCAATATTTCAGAAATACCAAAGTCATCTAGCTAATTATTACTATATATATATATAGTAATATATATATTTTTATGCAGTGGTCTAACTTTGTGCAGTGGTCTAACTTTGAAACCTAGGGTTCTACCCCACAGTTCTCCTATATGTAACATTCCACATATTACTTCGGAAGTGTTTTTAAATGGTAGTGTACTTATTTTTAGAATTATACTGATCTTTGAAAACTTAAATTTGATATAAATTGAATGGTATAGAATGACTATTTTCACCAAAAATCTAGGGCCTGTAGTTCAGTTAGAATTCCAACTATGCCACTTGTAAGCTGTGGGATCTTGGGAATTTAAGGCAACATTATTGATAAGTATCAGCTTCTCTATTAAATAGAAAAAAATATGATCACACATAACATCAGGTTGTTGTTAAAACAATTAAATTAGGTAATATATGCAAAGTGTTTAGCACATGTGGAGCATAATAACTACTCAACATGTATCAGGTAATAATATTATTGCTATTAGAATTATAATTATATCCAATTAAGATTTTTCAAAGAATTTAAAAGTATTTCTAAGCATTAGTTAGTTCCACGGGCCCTCAGAATCCCCCACTAAGATAATACATAAGGACAACATTGATCAAAATACATTTAATAAGATATGATACATTTTTAATGGTACTTCAATTATCACTAGAAGAAGCTAATTCTTTGATAGTATTGATTCTACTTTTCTGATTAAAAAAAAATTCCCCACATTTTTTTTCTTCTGTCTAGATGGCAAAAAGGAGAAAGAAAAGATTCTGATATTCTGCTATCAACGTCACACAGTTCCAGTTCCCAACCTGGATGTGCTGGATTGCAGAGCCATGGCTGGGAGGCTGCTGCTTCAGCTATCACACACGTGGCCCACTGTAAACGCTTCCATCCTGTCTCCCACTGCCTCATAATGAGTCCCTGGTGGTATTCTGCTTGGAACTAGGCTGTCATCCTTAAGTTGGCACTCACTGCTTTGGGCAGCATTGTTTCTGGTGATGTGTTTGTTAGGGGGGCCATTTGCTAATACCTGATGATGTATCACCGTTAAGTTTTTTTGTGAAAATGAGCTTGTTTTGCTAATCTAAGGATTTGCAGAACCTCTGGGATTAGGGTGCATAATAATGACTAAGTCTGAATCCAAACCACATGTCTGTGACAAAGGCTGGGGAGTTGAGACATCCCTGAGATACACTCTGCATGGGAAAAGAAGAAGGAAAGAAAAATGACTCTCCAATGCAGATTTCCTTTTGATTTAGTGACAGTTTACCCCCACGAGACTCACAGCCTGGCATTTTTTTGCAATGACTATTTTGTTTGTCTCACATTATCTCTAAATGAAAACTAATACCTTAACTAAGGTGTATGGTTTATCATGAAGGTTAAAAGCAGTGTAAGGTGATAAATTGGAGGAAATTGCCTACAATTTTATGAAGTTTATAACTCTAAAAATCTCTATTTAGATCAGTGATTCTGAAAGAAAGGAAAACATTAAGAAAAAGAGAAAGAGAAAGAAAGGAAGGAAGAAAGAAAGGAAGAAAGGAAGAGAGAGAGAGAAAGAAAGAGAAAGAAAGAGAAATTCAGCAGAATCAATCATGGAATTTGTTAATAACTCAAATTCTGGTCTTTATCCCTAGAGATTCTAATTCAGTGCCTGACATAGTTCCTAGAAATCTTTAGCTACCATCTTGCCCTGGTTGTAGTCAGACAAGAAGATGCCCATGAAAACTCTCTCCAAGTTTTCTGTTTTCTTCCTGTGTATGGGTTCTCATCCATATTTCCATCTGTTAATTCAATCACTCATTTAGTTTTTATATTGAATTGCTTAGGCCTTGCATTTCTCCTCCAGATCCACTCTCTGACTCCCCAATTTTCCTGTGTCCCTGAGGTCAGACTAAGGATTGCACCAATCAGTGTCCCTTGCCTTCAGAAGGCCGGTGGAGAATAAAGTCAGGGCATTTACTTTTCTGTGCTCCCTTCTAGGAGATGTGTGTCAGTGGCTGACATGTTCTACTCAAGCATTTAATAGGAGGTATTGTAGTTCTAACTCATGCTAGATTCTGGTAACTGCCCTCTTCTCTTGCCCCATCAAATTTAGAAGACTAACAGCTTCTTAAGATTGTCCCACCTGGGGTGCCTTAGTCTTTCTTCCTTGTCGATTTCATGTAACTATTCATATCCGGTAACAGCTCTGTGGTTAAACAGTCTTTGGCTATTCCTTTTGAGTGTGTCATGCTTTTCCTAAGGAGTCTCTGACCAACACATTAAGTACTATATATAAGCTTCTGAGAAAGTTTTGGAAAATAAAGCATAGTGACAAATATTTATTCTGTTGAGATAGGCACTACAATAGAAGTATGTATAGTGGAGAGAAAAAAGGAATCTGTCTTGGCAATTGAGAACAACTTATTAGCGAGGCTGTAGGCTCCTGCATACTGTTTACAAAATCTTTAGGTGGAAAAGCAGGGGAGGAGCAATTGCAGAGTCCCCTGAACATTGATCGCCGCCACACTACCTTAAGTCACTATTATTTCTCACCAGGTTTAACGCCACAGTTTATCTTCCTTCATTATTACTCCCCTCCAATACATTCCCCATACAGCAGAGAAGTGATCTCTATAAAATATAAAGAGAATAATGTTAATATATATGTATTCATAAATAAAAATATTTATAAGTTCTTTGTAGGTAGAACTTAGAATGAGTAGGAGGTAGTGTTAGTGGTGGTGGAAATAATGATGAACATATATTTTATATAAGAACTTAAGCACTGCACGCTTTAGGAAAGAGGACTGGCATAATCAAATTTGTGTTTCAGAAACTCTGGAAACAGTATGAAAAATGAACTATAGGAAGAAAAGACAAGAGGAAGGAAATCTTATGGGAGCCTCTTCTCACACGATTGGACTCTCACTGATCTTGTAAAAGTGATTGTTATCCATTGGCAATGTTCTCTGAAACGGATCATTTTCCACAAATTATCTTATGGTAAAGAGCACTAAAATCCCTGGTAACAATTCACACCTAAAATTTCATAATTACCTAGGCCTATTGTCTTGAGCTACCATAAAATTCTAAATTGCTTTAATGTTTAATTGAACAGAAGTATTTGCCATAAAAGAATACTCAAACCTCGAAATTTTCCTAGTAATGTCATAATTATAGCTCAAATCCATTTTTGGCAATTTTTTCTTTTACTTATTCATCAAATATGTATTATTAAATTAAAAATTAAAAAATTTATTTCCCAATAAATTCTGGCATAGATATTAAATATGTATTGTGATCTGAATATACCATATTGAGCATGAGTTATTCCTAAATATATTTGATTATTTACTTAAAAAATAAACAGGGAGAAATGTCCCAAAATTTACTTTCAGTGTAATGGAAAGTATCATATTCTCTGTCAAAAAATGTGCTTAAAATCTGATTTTATATGATTAAAAATTCAAGTGCCAAAATTCAGAAGAGGTAAAGGTGAAACAAAATTCAAGGAAGAGGTAAAGGGTGAAACAAAATTTAAATTGGTCTGATCATGTGCTATAAAAATCAAACTATAAAAATCTTCTTTCCTAATGTAAAACTTTCATTTTTTAGGTGTATGTAGTTTTATAAAAGCAGCTTTGTTAATAAATCTTGACATGAAATAAGCTGAATATATCTCAGGTATAAAACTTGAAAAGTTTTTCATGAATGTATATGCTCATTAAACTATCATTATAATAAAAATAATGAACATATTAATCACCTCTAGAAGTTTCCTCATGCCCCCTTGAAATCTTGTCCCCCATATTGACTCCACAAAACACTAATTATTTTGAGGTTCACTCATGTTGTAGTATGAAGGAATAATTTACTCTTTTTAATGGGGGAGTAGTATTTCATATCAATATACTAGGGTTTATTTGTCCTTTCACATGTTAATAAAAATTTGGATTGTTTTCATTTTTGGGTTATTACAAATAAAAGTTATGCAAACGTGTGTATACAAGTCTCTGTGTGGACATATATTTTATTTCTCTCAGATGAACACCTAAGAGTGCAATGGCTGGATCATATGGTAATTTATTTATTTATTTATTTTTTTATTTTATTTTTTTTTAATTTTTTTTTATTTAATTAATTTTTTTTTGTTTAATTACAGTTATTTGCAGCCTCTCCCCTCCCCCCTCCCTTCCCCTCCCGTCCCACCCCCCCAACCTCCCTC
>PVJI01011084.1:0-57680 GCA_004026765.1 Micronycteris hirsuta | reverse complement strand
TTATGATCCGGTTAAAGGTGAGATCATAAGGTATTTGTCCCTCACTGCCTGGCTTACTTCACTTAGCATAATGCTCTCCAGTTCCATCCATGCTGTTGCAAAAGGTATAAGCTCCTTCTTCCTCTCTGCTGCGTAGAATTCCATTGTGTAAATGTACCATAGTTTCTTGATCCATTCATTTGTAGATGGGCTTCTAGGTTGTTTCCAGCACTTAGCTATTGTGAATTGTGCTGCTATGAACATAAGAGTGCAAAGGTTCTTTTGAATTGGTTTGAGGAATAGAAACAGATCATTCCTGGGTCTGCTTTTTTTTAAGTTGTCAAGTAATCCTTTATTGAAATATTTTCTTCTGTTGTTCTTAAGTAGCCAGGCATTCCATCACACCCTGTGGGTGTCGCCCATGATGTCATGAGGGTGGTGGCCATCAACATCACAGCCAACAGACCAGGCAGTCCCAGTCTCTTTCATGGTTCCAGAAAGCTCTCTGGCTATACAAACGGGCGCTACATCTATCAGGCAGTGTTGACAGTCCCATTCAAAGTGCT
Organism: Micronycteris hirsuta; assembly: GCA_004026765.1. NCBI lineage: Eukaryota > Metazoa > Chordata > Mammalia > Chiroptera > Phyllostomidae > Micronycteris > Micronycteris hirsuta. The sequence continues at coordinate 57,135 of PVJI01011084.1, read as the reverse complement.
GTTTCCACCCTGCTTACTGGGTCTTCGCTTCCCTCTCTGTCTGGTTCCTGGAGGGCTTTGATGTGAGCGCAGAGGCAGAAGGCACCAGGCAGTCTGGACCTGCCTGTTCTGAATGATCAGTTTCACTGTCACTCTCAGAGCCTCCCAGTTACCTTTTTTGGAGACAGACCCAAGGGTCCGATCATGGGGGCCAGGCCAGAGGTGGCAACAAATCCCCACTCTTGCACTTCAGATATAAGACTTGGACCCTGTTGGGGGGAACTTAGGTAACATGGCAGAGGTGGCTGGTGCCAAAGGAACCCCAATGCAGGATGAATGAGGAAGCTGCACCGTGGCCTCTTCTGAGCCCAGAGCTGAGAGAGCTGCCTCCGGCCATCTTTAACTCCCCTTGCACCACTGAAAAGTTCTGACTTTATGCCAGCTGATTTTATTGGGTATTATTATTCTGAATGTTTATATGCCACAGGGGAAAAAAACACATTTAGCAAAACATGTGTTTTTTTTTTTACAATGAAGATCTTTTTGATTATTTGGAGGTTAAACAAAAAAAAAAATAGATCTGATCTGTTGAGAGACAACATAAGTAATGTACTTCCACAGGTTTATTGTGACAAAGATTATTTAACTCATATCTTTTAAAGATATAATTCTAATGTAGAAAACAGAGTATGGGATTTGGAGACAGACAGAACTGGTCTTGAACCTTACCTCCAGACTTACTAGCTCTATTATTTTGGGCAGGATAATTCCCTTTTTCAAGTCATTAGTACCTTATCTGTGGAATGGAGTTAATAATTCCCACTTAAGATGTTGTTTTGAAGAGTAAATAAATCATCTCCACAAATATTTACTGATCACCTCCAATGTGTCAGGCTCTTGTCTAAGTGCTACAAATACCACAGTGAGCAGAACATAAGACTATCATTTGGGGACAGCTGCTGGTCTTTCGTGGTTCTTGAGTCATTTAAGCACAGTATTCCCTGGGAGCAGAAAAGGCCTGGATTTCTTGTACCTGTACTTCTTAAACAATTATCCCTCTTGCTATTACAGATTTTGAGTTATAACTCAGCTTCTCAAGGTTTCTTAGACATTCAGCATGACCATCTTTAGAGTTTTACAGTTTTTCTAACTCATAAAATTTTAGCTACCCGCAGGGCAACATTTATATTTGCTATAAATATTTTGCATGACTTTTACTTTTGTTAATATACACTGTTTATTGGTAAACATAATTTGAATGGTACATTTTTAGAGAGGGAGATATGCATCCTTTAGTGGCTGGAATTCCTAATGATAAGAGGTTGTTATCCTGATATAGAAAAAACCTTCTCCTGAGATTTCTCACTAGCCAAACAGGCCCAGGCAAAGCTGGGCACGACAAGATCTTTTGTCATTGGTTATGTCACTGATGGAACAAGTAGCTCCTTTTTAGTGGTAATGGTGCCAGGGATGAAGTAATCTAGAAAGATATTTGTTTTTCAAAGGGATTTTCTGACTGGCATCATCAAAGTACATTCTAACACTTCCAGGTAATGACATCTGATAATCAACAACTAAGCCAGGCAAAATAATGATAACTAGATGACTAAACATATTCAGATTTGTTATTTGAACTTATATAACTTTATAGAAGAATGGATGATTTTCTGCTCACTTTGGAGCAATAGATGAAGAGGTAGAGTTTAGACATTATTTAGTAATAACAAGTCAAAAATAACATTGTCAATCTATAACTCACACACAGGCCATTGGAGTCAGCATAATTTTCAGTGTAAACATTTTATTTGCATGGATTTTTCTTCTACGTAAGATTCGATGAGACTTGGCCTTATTGCTAGCTGTATATTTGAATTTTACATGAATGCACCATTGTAAAACTTGTTGGCAGCTGAAATCGTTGGTGAAATTCCAAGCTAGTGTCATCTGAGGTGACTAGGCTATAGTGAGAAAAAAAAAACCCAACAATAAATAGATCTTTAAAATATATACTGTCTCTGAATTAATACACATGTACATTTTGCATGGTTCCCTTCAGAGCTAATTATATTGTTTTAAAACAATAATAGAGAAACAAGGATAAAGAAATATAAAGCTACCCAACTGCGGGCTCACCCACCTGACATTCTGGGAATACCATGCTCTAATTACTAATATGCTGGCAGTCCGATCACTTATCTAGAGACGAATGCTTAAGGCAAAGAATTTCCGGCCTTAATATTTCTTACAAAATCTTGTTGTTCTTTTTTTTCTATGAATATAAATAGTAAGTTCCTCCAAAATCGTTCCTCTTGATTCCCACCATATCTTTTCCTGACAAGACCTACCTGCAACCTGATTCCATTTTGCTACAATACTGACTAGAGTTTGAGAATCGTATCATTCAATTTCCTGCCTTTCCCTTGAATATGCAAACAACACAGCAAGAACAGAATGAAGATTCTTTCATAGCTGTTATGGGGTTACTAAGTAGGATCGAACTTGCTGATGGCTCTGTTCTTATTTCTGTCAGCTTCCTACTCACGGTGAACCAACTGTATAATATTAGAAGGTAAATCTATCCACGACCCAGTTTTACCTAAGAAGCTCTTTGTCTTTTATATTTGTCTGCCAAATTTCAGTACCAAGAGTATTTGACTTTCCTTTCTTCTGGCCATATGGAGGAGAGATAAATTTCAGCCGCAACCCAGCCCCCTGAAAGGAGTATATTAGAGTAGCCACTGGGTCTGAGAAACAAATGGTAATGTTCACCCAGCTTTTTTACATTCTGTCTTCAAACATCATGCCTAAACCTACACATTGCTGGTACAAACTGGTACGTTATTCCTGGAAATTAATTTGGCATTACTCCTAACTTGTTGCTGATACACACATAATTTGGCATTATATATCAACATCTGTAAAATCTTCATAGCCTTTGATGATAAGAAAAAAGGTAACATTCAGACATTCATAAAAAGACTTCTGTAAAAGTTACTTACTATGATACCATGATATTTTTAATAAGTGAAAATTTAAAAATCTTTCACTACTCATTGTTCAAGAACAGAAACTTGTAAAGTAAATTTTTGTACCTCTATAAGATGGAATTTTAAGCAGCTGTGGTCAGGGTTTTTACTCTTAGAGGGATTTTTAACATGGCATATCAAAAATTCTCATGCTACAATTTAAAACAAAATTCATGCACAGTTTAACCATAACTGTGTATAAATAATATGAATGGAAGGCAGGGACATATACCAAAATATTAACACTGGTTATTTTTATTCCTTTCTTATGTTCCACTTTTCCTCTTATACCTCTCTCTGTATTATAGAAATGTCTTTTTATAAACATAAATAAAATCTCAAAAATTAAGAAACAGAAGAAAAACACCAATGGAGCAGTAGATGCATTCCATGTTTTTATGTCCATACACAGCTCTCCGATGTTTCACTTTCGCTGGGGATTTACACTGTCCATTTTCTGACTGGAGACAAAACAGCTACTGAGGGCAGTGATGAGAATCTGTGTCACCTGGCCTCTGTTCTTTTTCAGCACACAACAGTTTTGCCCTTTATATTGATCGAGATGAGGACATCGCACCACGCGTATCCCAGCAGGAGCAGCGGACTCGCCGCCATATGTACCTTCTCTGTTGGCTATATATTATGGTAAGGACAGTGCCTGCTGGGCTTTTGTATTGTATTAGATTCAGCACTGCTAAATTTGGGCACATATTTCATTATGGATATAATTACTAACAGATTCACACTGCGTGCCTCATTTGGTCCAAGACCTGGGCTTTGTCTCATTTCCCCAGATGCTTATATTTTTAGAAAGTATATGCCAAACCTCACACAACAGGAATTTGTTGAACAATCCCATGTAAGCAGTGGTTCTTCCAAGGCTACATTTTTCAACTCTTTTTCAAACTAAATGTTTTTCTTGGACACCGGTTTTATTGCTTAAGGGCTTTTTTTGCTTGGGATTTTTTGTTGTTGCTTTTGTTGGGGAATGGGGGAGTTGCAGCGAATGCAAATAAGGACAGAAGAAATGACCTCTTAGAGAAGCGACTCTAAACTTCATAGGAAACAAGTGAAAATGTACATTTCCCTGAGTCAGCTTAAAACCTATTCCAGAATTAGTTATTACATATTGCATCCACTTAATAGTTTTGGTTTTTAAAATTGGGGTAAATAAATCACAAGAAATCTCCAATTGGTCTATTGGGCATGAATAAGTCCCAAGTGGGAGACGCCAAATTTATTTAATAAGAGTTTTTGCCTGATGAGTTTATTGCACATTAATTGCAGTTCTTACCATGTTTCAATTGTTTATCTTAAGAGAAAATTTCTTGCGTCTCTTTATAATTCCAAGTCCTCTTTGATATATTAGTGTACACAGGAGGGGTCTCCCCCGCCAGTATTTCTGCCTCTCAGGACTCTCTTGTCCTGACTTCTGGGTCACCAGCCTTTCCTTTAAGCCTGAAGTACTGAGTAATGTTCTTCCCGTCCCATCAAACTCCTGGAGCTCTTTGGGAGGCCCAGTGTTCATGGAGGGCATTGCTCCAGCCAGCCCAGAAATATAAAATAAAGGTCAGTTCAGTACTTCACAAACTGTGTATGAATGTTCACATAATGCCCCAGATCTGAGCAGAGAGAGGATTTGCTTCTAGGAAGTCATGCCCTATGACTAGATCTAAGGGGACGTCCGGGCTACAGACCTCAGAACAAACATACAATAATGTTCCCTAGTCACTGCCTAGGTCTGTTTTCCACCTAAAACGGTGACTAGTAACTTTGTCTGATAGAAAAGGTCCAAATGATCAGGGCGCATGGGTGAAGAGTGACTGTGAAATTACATCTTAAAAATGAAAGTGAGTGTATGTACTCTATACATATGAAGTTGATAGTCAAATGACTCATGTCTTTCAGAAGAGCCATGTGGGGAAGCTACACAATTATCCCAAAGACGCTGCAGTGTTCACAACATACCCGAAATTGCCTATAACATTTGTTTAAACATCAAATACCTTTCACTCCTCCCTCCCCAAAATACATCCTCATTGTTTTGCATTCATATTTGCTTACCTACAGGAAGGTAATTTCCTTACTCTGGGAACTCTGGGTGTATTTCCATGAATTCATTTATATGCCATCAAATTACCTGAATCCTGTAGAGCCCCAGAGGTTTCAAGTACGACGTCCTTTTAGATGGTTTTTCTCCCCTTTGGGTACAATCAGTCCATGTTCCAAAGAGACACGTGGGAAATACTGTACCATGTCGTCTTCATTATAGACCCCCAAGATCCCTCATTAAAATGAAGCATTACTCATGCTCTTCATGCCAAGTGAGGCTTGCCAGTTCTGTGTACTCCCTAAGCAAACCAGTACTTGTTTGGACACGTATTTGCATTAACTAGCACATTCTCTCAGATACATCTGAGAAAGCTTTCAGAATAGACTTTTTGTTGTTGTTCCGCCCTAGGCATTTATAGCTGTGCCAAGACCTAAACAGTGTCCCGCACATCATGTCACGTTATATAGATCCAAGGCTTTTAATGGTTATCAGAGAGGTACTGGGTTTTGTTCTCTTTCAGACTATCTCAGGGCTGACAGACCAGCAGAAGTTTGGGGGCTATGAAATCTGTGGATAGCATGTGAGGGTCATGAGTAGACGTTCTACAACCTCATGTCCGGTGGAAGAAAGCATTCCTCTTATCACATGCTAGTTATGAAACAAATAGATCTCCCCCCTAGTCTCTGTATGGTTGAGCTGATCTATACCTCTGGGACTGCTGGCCAGGCTGGCCGTCTGCTTTGCTCTGATTCTAGCTTTCTCTCCATCTCACAAGTCTCCCTCCCTGTCTGAAGCTGTTCTCTCCTGGATTTGGATAGCGAGCATTGAGAAATGGAGGGATGCTAGAACTTTCCCTCACAGCGTGGAGCCCATTGTGCTCCTCCCTCAGTGGCTCCATTTCCCGGCCCCCACATCAGCCCCACTCAAGCTTCAGGATGTGTTGAAGTCGTCTCTGACTCCATTCATGGTCACTTCCAGCTCCTCACTCTTCTCTGTCCACTTACCCAGGGCCCTGGGGCACAAAAATCTCCTTGTCCAGTGACAGTGGGCTCCTTCCCTGCACACCTCCCTCCTTCATCACTTCCCCACACACTTCTCTGCACCTCTTTGTGGGATTTCCTGAGTAAATGGGATAATCCACATTGTCTTATGCAGGATACGACACAGGGGACCTCTTGGTTTCCAGGGCAACAGCACTTACAAGGAATTGTAATGGAGCCCATACCTTTGGAGCCACACCAGTGCTTTTCAAACATCACTGAGTTCCCAAACAACCCTTCGAGATGGGGATTACCCGGCCCATTTTATAGATAAGGAAACTACAACTTGGAGGGATTATTTGACTTGCCCAAGGAAAAGCCACTAGTTTTTGTGGTTGTGGTTGTTGTTGTTGTAGCCAGAACTATAGTGTGTGCACGCCCTGGTGTGTAGCTGCAGAGTCTGTACAATTAGCCACTCTCTCCACTGCCTCTTCCTGTGAAGAGCGACTCCATGGGTGAGCAGGTTAAGTGGGTTTTGAGTTTTGTTTCTGTAGCGGAGCAATAACACACCAGAACCAGCCATATCTAACAGTGAAGGCCTCTTCCTGGATTTGAACTCTGACTCCTCCACTTGACCTTTAGGGGCTTTAACTCATTTAGGCATAAAATAGGGACAAGGATAGTGTGTACTTCCCGGGACAGTCGTGAGGACTCAGTTACTTGTATGTCGAACCCATAGAACAATGCTGACACACAGTAAAAAATTTCCATATTTGATATTATTAGTATTATTTTTTTTGTTGTTGAAGCTTTTTTTTTTAAGATATTATTTATTTATTTTTTAGAGAGAGGAGAAGGAAGGGAGAAAGAGAGGGAGGAACAGCAATGTATGGTTGCCTCTCACATGGCCCTCACTGGGGACCTGGCCCGTAACCCAGGCATGTGCCCTGACTGGGAATCGAACTGGGGTCGTCTGGTTCCCAGCCCGCACTCAGTCCACTGAGCTACACCAGCCAGGGCTTATTAGTATTATTTTTATATTTGCAGTTCTGAGAAACTCCTCAATGAATAGTAGCAAGTGTGCATAATGTTTTTTTATCAAGCATTTCAGAATTTTGGTTCTGATTATGGTAAATCCTTTCTCTTCCTTTAACTCATCCTCACTCACTCATGCACTTTTCACTTCAAAAATCCAAACCCACCAGGAAATGAACTGTCAGCTTTGTTTGGTTTTTGAATTTTAAAAGGATCATCAGATAATTTTGAAGGGAGGCTGAGTAAAACAGAGAGCTTGAAGATCATGGGATGCTGACTGCTGTCACCTTAGTTGACAAATTCTGCAAAGCAAGACACTGTCACTTCACCTGGTACAGGACTCCTGGTGGCCACTCTGTTCCTTAGCTGCGGCCCCACCCACCCCCAGCAACTCATGTCCTTGTCTTCCTGCTGATACAGCTGTTGCTTACTGCTCTGCTCTTCAATCTGTATGACACAGAAAGAGGAAACTACTCCCGATAGGAGATTTATATCCCCAAGGGTTCAACAGTTAGTCTCTCCTCTCCTGGGGGGTCTTCATCCAGCCCCTGGACATCCCCCCCAACCCAGTGGTTCTCATCCAATCAGAGCCCACAGATCTCAGGGATCTTGCATAATACATAATACATGCAGACCACTAAATGCACAGCATGGGCAGAGGAGCAAGGCAGCACTAGGGAACAGGGGTAAAAGCCCTGGAACATTCTTCTCCTGGACACATATTTCTTGTCACTGCAATGAACTTATTTAAAGCAAAGTACAGATTTCTGTTTTCTCAGGACCCTAATTTTTTTTAATTCCATATTCCTAATCTTATTACCCCAAATGTGTTCACTGTACCACTTCCCAACCCAGAAAATAAAACAAAGTAAAATCAAGATAAAGTGATCTTTCTTTTGTGGTGTAATTCCAAATTGTCCCAAATCAGAGTCCTGTCTCCCACTAAACTTGATTATCCCTCAGCTGTGCAATTGCAGATTTTTTTTTCTTGTTGAAACTTTTCTGTATTTCCTCAAGTTTCTGCTGGAAACATCCATCATTTTAAAAACAGAAAGCAATTCTTAAAAATAAAAGTGTACACAAACTTAAAAGCCACGGAAAAAATATTCAAGCCATGAATGAGTAAAAATTTGAGCATAAAATGTGTACCCTCTTTACTGTGAAAAATAAATTTTAGACTACATCAAAATTCTCCTTGTTTAATTAAACACTTCTTCACCAGTTAAATATGAATTGGCCAACATGCAGTGACCAGCATGTGACATTTTCCTCTGTTCAATTTGAACGTGTCACTCCATCATATCTATCTACCTGGATGACTTTTACATCTGTAATAGTGTGTGAAAGTTTCCTGATTTCCAGTCATCAGAGAACTGGGACCACACTGCAAGAGTAAGGTGATAAGTACACATTCTGAGAAGATATCTTTCTTGGAGCTTATAGGAGACAGCTCAAGGACTCTGCTCCCTTACCCACCACGAAAGCCATCCACACTTTTTGCCATGCCCACCTTCCCCATTTTCCTTCCTCAGCCTGGCTGGGGAAGAGAGAGAGGGTCTTTGCAGTCCTGAGTTTTGTGTCTAGGGAAGCCATTGGAGGAGGAAGTGTCTCCCATATTCACCAAAGCCCATTGTAAAAGGCTCCAAGAGAGTCCCTGGTAAATATCAGGGGTGAGACAGGATCCAATTTAGGAAGCAGATTTTGTTAACCTTCCCTGTGCCTCTTGCAGAGCATTGGAAGGATGTGGCAGAGTGGAGGGAGGGGCAACTGTAGGGCAGCCTATATCCCATCATATGTGGCAATGACAGGTGTTTCTTATAGATCTGCTTTGATATTGGGGGACATCACTGGGCTTGAGCTGTCTTGATGGTGGCCCATCCAGGAAGGCCAGTCCCTGGGCAAGGGTTTCCCAGAAGTAAGAAACTGTGGCATGTACTGCTGTGGGCAGGAGTCAGGGTTGTTTGAAGAGGTCAAGATGGAGAAGCCCTTCAGAGACCCCTACACACCTCACATATATGTACCCCATGCAAAAGGGAGCATCTCAGCATCAGCCTCAAAACACTTATCAGTGGGAGGTTGGTATTAACCAGAGAAAGCTGGACAACTACTTGTACAACTACAGGCAATGATGTCAGGAATTGTTCATCCTTCTCCCATTTCCACTCTCAGAACAATGGGGAAGAAACATCTCGGAACCAGGATATGCCCTCCCTTTCTAGCCCAAGGTACTGGAGAGAGAGGGGCACAAGGAAAGTGCAGAGCCCCCTCCCACTGAAGTCTCCAATGATATCCTGGTTTGTTCGAGGAAAGCAGAAGGCCAGTGCATTGGAGCAGAGTGAGGGGAAGAGTGACAGAGACGCCTGGCGTGGGGAGAGGATCTTGTAGGGCCTCGTGGGCCATTATAAGGATTGTGTCTTTAATTCAGCATGAAATTGAGAGTCTTTGGAAGGTTTGCATGTTATGTTGATGTGATCTGAGATGTTGTTTAAGTATCACTTTGATTTCTGTGTTGAGAATGGATTGGGAGCAAGGATGCCGCAGGAGGACAGTTAAGAGGCTATAGAAGTGGCCCTGGTGGGAGGTGACGTGGCTTGGACCACCGTGGTAGAAATGGCAGTGTGAGAAGCAGAAGGGTCCTGGACATATTTTGCAGATAGATTCAGCAGGATTTCCTGTTTAATTTAGGCCAAATCCAAATCAAACTCCAGGCTCAGCCCCTTTCACACCCTTTTAACTTGGTGTGTGGTGGGCAGAGTAATGGTGCACAAAGGTGTCTGCGTCCTAACCCCTAGAATTTGTGAATGTCACCTCACAGGACAAAAGGGACTTTGCAAATGGGATTACATTGAAGATCTTGAGACGGGGTGACTAGCCCGCATTGTCCAGGTGGGCCCCGTCTAATCGTCCAGTTCTTTAAAGGGGAGACCCTTTCCCAGCTGCAGTTAGAAAGAGACAGAACCCTGAGAGGCCAGTCAACAAGATGCGATGGAAGGGACTCGAACCACCATTGCGGACTTGGAAGATGGAGGAAGGAGGCCATGAGCTAAGGAATCGCGGCTGCCTCTAGCACCAAGAGAACGCAGGGAAACAGATTCTCCGATGGAGCCTCCAGAAAGAAACGCCACCCTCCCCACATCTTAATTTTAGCCCCTAAAACCTGTGTTGGCTTCTGACCTCCAGACACGTCTGCGTTGTTCTACACCACAAAATTGTGTGTTAATATGTCATAGCAGCAGTAGATAAATCACTTATTCTCTCTGCCTCAATTTCCCCATCTGAAAAAGAGGGTGATGATACTTTAAAACCAGAAAATGGGTATAAAATACCTGCCATATAATTGGCATTATACCAAATAGTATATAGTAGCCGCCGTTGTTGTTCTGTGTGTATGTTACAGGTCCTCAGCCGCAAAGTAGCCTAAACTCAGCCCCTTTCTGGATGTTTCTTCACTCGCTAACCAGGTATGCCTGCTCTGGGAGGTTGAGGCCCGGACCCTTGCAGTCAGGCAGTCCTTGCTCAGGTCCCCTCTTCCTAGAGGCTTTGAGCAAATTCCTTAACCTCTCTTTGCCTCATTTTTACCACCTTTAAAATGGGAGATAATGCCTGTCCCATAGAATTGGTGTGAGGACTAAGGAGCTCATGGGGAACTCAGGAAAAAATAGCAATTTCCTTCTTCCGGGGCAACAAAAATCTCAAATGTCTGAGGAGTCTTTATGAGAAATAGTCGTGTCTTGTTCTCTCTCTTCCCCACCACCCTTATTTTTCCTTTTATCTTTTCTTCTTATGGAATTGGGTCCCGCTTGGTGGGGTTTGTGTCTTTTTACAACCCATGCTAAAGAGCTTGCTGAAATTTTCTTATGGTTCATATATTCAGTTCTTTCCTGAGCTCTGCTTTTCCCCTGAGAACTGAGAATGTCTTTGCTTTCCCACCATTCTAATCTGCTTATTTTTACAGCCACTTTGTTGAGTGTGAGTTACTGTTTTCTCATTTTCTAAGGAGGAGACGTCTATCCAGACAATTGAGGGACTGCAGCCTGGAGTGTGGCTTGCACTAGGTCCCTCAGAGTGTCCCCCTGACGGTTGATTAAGTCCATTTTTTTAGAACTTCATCTGGACAGAAAAAGCTTATTATGCACATACTTTATCTTGATTTCCACTATGTATTATTCTGAGTTTCACCTTCTCCTATACCCAACAGCAGGCTCTCAGACATTCTGGGAGAACATGAAGAACTAGAATTTCCCATATGCTATTAAACGTGACCTCTGAATCATGTTGTATGTGGTTTTGATCCTTTCCATGCTCCCCAACATCCCCACCCCACATCCATACCAACACTGCTGCTTCTTTCCCTATTGTCTTCTGGAATCACCGATTTGAAGCCACTTGTGTCCTTGACGTTACTTGGCACTTTCACTTTGTATGTCTCCAGTCAGCTCTGCCTGTTCCCCTCCACCTCCCTCTCCCCAGGCTCTCTCAGTAGATGACCTTGCTTTTTATTTCACAGAGAATGTTAAAGGTTTTGAATAACGTTTTCAGTTTCTTCCTGCAAACATCTTTTCTGTACCCACCCACTCTTGGCTTCCGCTGACAATAGGTGGAGAATTTCTCCTCCTTCCATCAGGTAACACTTCCTCTGTACTCTGGCTCCATCCCCTCCCAGCCCTTCATCCATCCATCATCACTTCATTCTCCTGTAATGTCAGTCTCACTACGAGATCCTTCCAATCAATATTTGAACACACTCCAGTCCTGGTCTCCCCCTTAAAAATAATTACTCCTCTGGAACCATCCTCACTCCCTTTTACATCTGGCTGCAGCACTATCTTCCTACTCACAGCCGAGTGTCTCCAAAGAGTTGTCTACACCGTCTCTACCCCCAGGTACACACTGAAGAGATGGGGTAGTGTAACCAACAAGAAAACAGATTCATGAGCTAGACTGCTTGAGCCTGTGTTCTGCTTCTGCAGTCCGACTTTGGGCAGATCCCCCGCCCTCTCTGTGCCTTTGTTTCCTCTTCTCTGGAGTGGTATAATAAGAGTACTACTTCATAAGGTTGTTGTGATGACTAAAATAATACTAATCTTTAGTATATATGAAGCACGTAGAACAGTCTAAGCACAGAGTAAGCACTTTGTTAATATTATCATTCACCCAATCCAGCGCGGCTTAAGCTTCATTATTTTAGTGAAACCTTTGCTGATCTCACGAATGACTTCTGTTTTGCTAAATTTGTTGAATGCTTTGTAGGGCTCTTCTCAACTGACATTTTAGAAGTTTTGATTCTGAAACAACCCCCTGCCTGAATCTTTCTCTTCCGACTTGGATGACAGAACAATCTCCCTGTTTTCCTGACAGTTCTCAAAATCCCTCTCCGCATCATTTGCTGGCTCTTCCGTCTCCACCCAAACCTCAGCGTTGGAGCTCTTTGGAGCTCAGCCCTAGGTTGTCTTCTTTTTCATTTATTATTTTTTTAATTTCACTGTGGTAAGAATACTTAACTTGAGATCCACCCTCTTAACCTAGATTCTCTTCTTTTGCTACCTACTCTCCCAGGTCAACCCATTCACTCCATATTTGCAACCACCTCCCTCCCAGATCTCCAGCTCAGAGCTCTCTCCCAAAATCCACTCATAAGACTCTCGCACTGAGCAACTGCAAACCGAACTCACGTGGTACCTGCTTCAACAATCACACCCTCAAACTGTATCCCGTGACATTGCCAGCCACCCAGTTGTTCGTGCCAGAAATCTATGAGGCAATCCTCAGCCCATCTCTCTTAGACCTACATACAGTCACTCACTAATCTCTGGCTCTTATACCTCCAAAGTACTTTAGAAGTCTTACACTTAGCTCCCTCTCTACTGCCAACACCATGGTCCCAGCTGCAGCTGTTTCTCTCCCGAACCGCTGAACAGAACTGGCAATCTCTCATCACCACCCCTGTCTGTCCACAGGGCCTTGGGTGATCTTTTAAAAACACCTGTGATCACGCCACTCCCTTGCTCAAAGACTATGGATGCCTTCCCATTCTTCTAAGGATAAAGTCCAATATTCCTTTACATGGTGTATGGGGCCCTGCATTACCTGAGCCTGCCGACCTCTCTACCTTCATCTTCTTCCTCTTCCAATTTATTCACTAGTTCCCACCCCAGTGACCTTCTGGCTGGTTGTCAAGAGCAATACGTTCCTTCCAACTTCAGAGCTTTCACCTTGTCCATTCCACTACTCAACCTTCCCTCCCTCCCAGTCCTGTCTCCCACAATTGTCAGCTCCAAATTTTACTTACCCTTTGGATCTCAGTCATGTGTGTCTTTCTCAGGGAGGCCTTCATTGATTCCCAAGACCTGGAACGAGCCTTGCTGTGGTACATCACTCTAATCCCCCATTCATGTCTATCTAGGGAGTTAAAAAATAAAAACTGTGTTTTTATGTGGTTATTTGGTTAATTTTTTTAAAGTCTGCAACCCAAATTCCCTTCCTTCACTATCTAGAGCAAGAAATGGTGAGCATTTGAAATGATCTTAGAGAAAATAAAGACAGCTTCTTCACCTAGCGTTTTCTAAGGGTTAATGCAAGCACATTTTCTTTAGACTTCACATCAATCAACATGTCAGAGAAAATATTCTTAATAAATATAGAATGCTTAATAAAAGAAGTTGTAACAGTATGTGAGTTTTAAATGCAAGCGGATGAAGTAGAAAAAATTTTTAAAGTATGTATGTTATATATATTTAAAGATTATGTGTACCTTCCTCTTGGCTCAACTGTAACCATATGAAGTGTTTATAATACTTCTACCATCTATTTCTCTTATTGAATTTCAACTTTATTGTCTCTTCTCCCACCTGCTTGATTCATTCAAATTGCCCACCGAAGGAGGAACCTCACAGATGCGTTCCTTGCCAAAGTGACATCCTATATGGGAGATGACCCACTTCGGGCAATAAAAACATTTCAAGTAGAGGAAATCCATTTAGTAGCCAAATTATACCCTCCTCATTTTCCTGAGTGAGGCTCCAAGTTGTCTTTGAGAGTATGAGAGCAGGTTGAAGGCTCAGAACATACTGTTTGGTGGCTACATGGGAGGAATTATGTGACCATCTCTAAGGTGGCCAGAGTCCTGCCCCGTCTCACTTCAGCAGAAGATTCCCACAGCCCACAAGAGCTGGGAGGGACAGGGCGCCCAGCAGTGCTGCGATCGTGGGAGGCACAAAATAAAAACTGGTTGAAAATAAACAATGTAGATGAGGAAACATCTGCACCAGATTGGATCCTCCAAGAGTCAAAAGAAATTTACAGCTGAAAAGACTTTTTGTGTGAGATAAGATGGAAATGGGAAGAAAACTGTGGTCTAAAATATGCATGCAAAACTTTGACTTTATCCATTTAAGTAGACCGATTTCTCTAATAATTTCCAAAGTAAGAGAAGCAACTAGCTTAGTTATTATTGACATAGCATTTTGATTCTCCCATAATCTGAAAGATCTGTGTTCATGTTGACTCAGGGCAAAGTTTATTAACTCTCTCAAAGAAGTGTTACTTGAACCTCTATCAGGTGCCAGGCGTTGTGCTAGGTGCCAGGGGTAAACAATGTGTGGTGCTTCTGCTCGGACCTCAAGGAGCGGACAGTCTATTAAAGGATAAGAGAAATAAAAAAGCAATGACCATACCATTGACAAGGGTTATGGAAAATAGGGGGAAATGCAGGCACACATTGCCTAACTTGGGTGTACAAGGCTATGAAAGGCTTGTTAGAAGTGACATGCAGCTGGCCCTTGGAGGGCCACTAAGACTAGCCGTATAAAGGCTGGGTTAGAATGTTGCAGGCAGAGACAAAAGATGGTCCAGGGGAAGAGGGAGAAAATCATAGGCAGTCAAAGTAGTTTAGTGCACCTGGAACCATCGATATTTGCCTTCCTCTCATCACTACAGTCTAAATTCTACCTCTACTCTCCCACCAAAGATGCTTTTATTTCACCCTTCCACAACACCCTCCTTTGAACAAGTTTTCTGCTTGTTTGTTTGTTTTGTTGGTTGGTTGTTGGTCGGTCGGTTGACCGACTTGCCCATTTCCCATGATGCCCGGCTCTGTCTGGTGGCTCCTTCTCAGCCTCCTTGGCAGGCCCCACCTTTCTCATTCCCTAAGGCTCAAACCTTCGTTGCAAACTTGCTTACACTGCCTCCCACCCATTTTCCACCTGTTTGCCAGAAAGTTTGTTTTAAAATGCAAATCTGGCCATGTCAATTCTCCTACTTAAAATTCTTCAATAGTGTAGTCTTTTTCCCAATTTGGAGTTTGTCTATTTTTTTTCTTTTTTGGTAGCACTTTTATTTTACCTTCTAACAATGACGTACCTTTGGGGCTGTGATACTCTCACATGACAGTAGAAAAACAGGATATGTAAGTCATCCTTAAAAGCCGAGAATTACGTACAAAAATCTTACATAAATTAAAACAATGCATAAATTTACAGGTACAAATACAAATCATTTTGTGACTATAATGAGTAATTTAGCCCTGTGATATCTTGCTGAAAAAAACATTGGGTAAGAAAAAAAATGGAGTCTGAAGGCTTATGGTAGCTCTCTGAGAGCTCTGTGGGAAGCTGCCAGAAAGAAGTGGCAATTCATGCAGCCTCTAGAGAAATCCAGAAGTTGACATTAGTACTTTGTTCAGATCTGATCAGACACTAGAGGAGTGAACGGCTCACTAGAAATTCAGCCACAGAGCCATCACATTAGGCCAAGTCCCCTCCATAAGCATGAAACCCTGGGTCTCCCTTTGCCACACAAAATGCCCACCTGACTGTATTAAACTGTATGGCAAAGGTATATACAGAATTTTATAAAGTGTATTATAAAAATGGGTAACTTGATTACAGTGTGAAAAAATGCTATTTGCCTGCCTATCAGACAAGGACAGTTGTCTCTTTTTAAAAAGGCATACTCCAGGTGGAAGAGTCTAACGTAACATATGTGCCTCTGCCAGGGGAAACTTGTGCTGTGAACTAACTTGTACCGAAAGTGCAGCGTATCTGCCAGCAGTCCATTTAAAGGTGTTTGCAGTGGCCATCAGACAGGCTAAACATATCGGTGTCCTCTTTCTAATTCACATTTGCTGGAAGGTAAAGAGAGTAGCTGTGCACCATACTTGCACTCAAAGGAGTATTGTGGTTGGTTCCATGGCTCTGACATCTCTTTGTTCTAAAGTCAGTAACACCAGGATACTTGGTCATACCAAGAGACCAGATGGTGTACATCACCCTGGCATATAGGTCCTTTGCAATATAAGCATCACATCTTACGGCTGAATTGGAAGCATGCTCGTGAATACCACAATTTCATGCCTGCAAAGGATGGCTAGAAAGAGCTTCTGGACCTGAAACCCTCTTTCAGAGAACCTCAACTGACCTTGGGACCTCAGTTCACTTCTCCCGGGAGCACAGTTAGCAGCGATAGCTCCTGATTGACATCTGTGATAGGGCAGCGGCACTTCTCCTTGACATCGTGTGCAATTTCCTTCTTGGCTGTAATAGTGAAGCTGTAACATCTTTTTTTCTCACAATCTTTAGCAATGCCAAATCTCAGCTAGCTGAGTCCAGAAATGATTGAGGTAACATGGAGCAGGTATAACCATCATAGATAGGCATTGTGTAGGTGACACCATGACACAAGTCTCTGTACCCAGCTGTGTGTGACTGTAGGCACACGGGGACAGAACGGCCAGAACAGCAGCATGTATAGCTGGGCTACTGAAGGTGTCAAACAGGATCGTGGCAACAAGAGACCTGGAGGTTCAGAGGAACTTCCCTGGGAGAACATGGTATTTCTCAGGAGCAAAAGGAATCGCTGCAGGAGGTGTGATATCTGATTCCCCACCTCACCCAGTAGGAATCTCACCACCCTGGTTGCATGGCAGATACATCTTTTGTTCTGGGTTCAACCATCCACTGGCCCTCCTTCTTCCCCATACGTACCATGACTTCAGTTATCTCAGACAATGAGTAAATGGGGGCAACCAGGCACAGTTGTTATCGTCCTCAACAGAGACACCTCTGTTCATGCCTGAGCCAACGTTGAGGGAAAGCACAGTGATTCTCGCTTCTTCTCGATACTTGCATGTGCTGCACACACAGAGTTGGAGAAGAACTGGGAATGAAGTAGTGACAGCATTTGGAGAGACTTTCATTGTTAAAATGCTGAGGTGGTCTCAGGGGCCCCGTCTGACCTCACCCCTGCCTACCTGAGCCTCTTATCTCCTGTCCTTGCCCTCTCTTTAGCCACACTTGACTCCTCCATCCTTCAGACCAACCATGTTGCTTCTTGCCTTATGACACTCACATATGTTCTCCCCACACTGGGCACTCTATGCCCAACCCAACCCCTTGTGTCGGTTGCTATATGCCTGCCTCCTGGTAGAAAGTGAGGTCCAAAATGTATTAAACACAGAGATGAATAAATGGGGAAAGGCTGTAAGCAAATGTTAGTTTAAGGTTTGGTAACCACAAGATGAGTAGATGGTTATTTCTTGGTTTCTATTTTCTTCGTGATGTCAAATAATCTAAATGCAAGGAGGAAGGTGGCTGACTTAGAAGAGATTGTTTGTTTGTTTGTTTCAGAAGAATTATATAACAAGCCCCTATTACCCATCACCAAGCTTTAACAGTTATCAATAATATATTATTGCCAAACTTATTTCATCTACACCTCTACCTTGTTGGCTTTCTATAGATATAATTCATATACCATAGAATTCACCTTTAAAATGAGTAATCCAGTGGATTTTAGAATAGCCACAAAATTTTGCAATCATCTCTACTATTCCAGAACATTTCTATAGCCCCCAAAATAATCTTCGTATACTTTACATGGTTACTCCCTATTCCCTCTTCCTCACAGCCCCTGGCAATAACTACTCTGGTTTCTGTCTATTTAAATTTCTTATTCTGAGCATTTCATATAAATGGAATTCTAAAATGTATAATCTGTTATGTGTCTGACTTCCTTGACTTACCATGATGTGTTCAAGGTTCATTCATGTTGTAGCATTTATTAGTACTTCATTATCTTTTATTGCCAAATAATATTCCATTGTATGAATATATCACATTGTGTTTATCCATGCATCAACTGATGGACATTCTTTGGGTTGTTTCAACTTTTTTGGCTAAAGATGAACCTATAACATTATGAAGAACCCACACAGGTAAAGGGAGAAAGAGCTAATGGGAATAAGAGGGAATCCGGGCACAGAGAAGGCCTGGTTGAATATGAGACCACAAAATCATGCTACACAGACATGTCATTTCATGGCACACAAAACCCATTGAACTTGACTCTACTTCTTCCCCAGAACTCCACTCAAACTTCTTATAGTTCCATGAACCTGCCTTTATCTTGTCTTTCTTACAGTGGTCTTCTCTCTGTGGGGATCGTTGTCTTTCAGGCCTCATCCCCACTTGAAATCTATCTTGAGTCTCAGATCAGATGTCACTACCTCCGGAAAACCATCCCTGGACACTCTGGATTGGTGTTAGGTACCCCTTTCAAGTACTCCCATGTATCCCCCCGTCACCTCATCACAGCACGTGCACCACTGCTTGGGACCGTCACCCCTCCACCTCCACCTGGCTGTGAGCACATGGCCGTGAACTACTGTTATTGCCAGTGCCTTTGGCTGCGTGGTGCATAACTGGGGCTCTGTAAATTTGGAAGAATGGCAGAAAGGAAGGAATGAAAAGAGGGAGGGAGGAAGTATGCATTCAAAACCATGAATCCATAAGGTTCAAAAATGCCAAGAACTAGGGCAGGATAGTAATGTGGAGTTCATTCCAACACAACGGTGGTTGCGATTCCTCAGAGATGAGTTTTCACAACCTTAAAAATAAGTGAGAACTGGAGTGATTAATGTTTGTCAAAACATATTTATTTGTATTTCTGAACACGTTCTCCATCAAAGTTGAAAATAAATTTCTCAGACATATTTGCTTACTAATTCTCCCATCTTCTTTCTTTGTCTCTATTTGGTGTTCTATTCTTCCATGAAGGCTTCTAGAACAAAACTGAAAAGTGGCAAGAGTCTATTCACTCAGGTGGACACAGGTAGAGAAGAATAGGATACTAGCCAAGATTTCAAATATAACCTAGTATTAGACATACTATCTTAACTGACATTGGAAAGTGGTTTTCCCCCACCCATTACCATCGATTTTTTAATTCAATTTTTATTTATTTTTGTTAATTTTATTAAAAATCGTGCCTATGTATTTTCTCCAAAATGATTAAATTGTGGAAAATCAAGATTTTAATATTATTGAGTTAATAGGAATATGCCCTTAACTTGACCAAATAAATTTTTCTTTAAAATATCCAGCTATAGAAAATGCAGCTACATTTAAAAATATTGTATGCGCTAAGCGTTTGAATGCATTTTCTTTGAGGAAGGCACTGTGTAAATGAAGAAATATTTGACACATGCTAATTAAGTGAGTTCGAGCTATTGAAATGTAGCAGGCTACAATCCAGCTTTTTAGTTTGCTTTTAATAGTTTATTTCTAAATGTATGCATCTTTCAACTAACTATGTAGCTTGTTTTTACAAGAGACACATAAAGGGAGATGGTCTTAAACTGACTCTTGCTTTGTAATCCAAAATATAACTTATTGCAAGTTCCCCTGTGCTTATCTAATAATGAGGCTGGACAAGAATAATGCTGCCTCGGATTGGGATGTTCAAGGCATTCATTAATGTTAATCATCGGTGCTCTTGCATAGAAGCTTTATGCCTAACGTTGATCGGCCCTTTATTGTGTGGGGTTTGCTTGCATTCAAGTACCAAGGAGCTCACCACAAAGGCCATCAGGTAAGTTTCCATGGCAGCAGTTCTTCCTTTGTTATTCCCATTTGAAACATAGACAGTGCGGAAATACTCACCGTGTCACTACTTAATGAAAAGAAATTGAATATTAGTAACGCCGGCATAGTCAGGAAGCTGGTCTTTGGGTGCAACACGAAGGGAGGGCGTGCTGTCTGCTCAGGTTTTCCTTCAAGCAGCTTTCCACCCACTGAGACTAGTGTCCCTTTGATCTTACTGCATTATGACCTTCAGTGGTCTTAGTCATTGCTCTAGGGACGAATGGAACGAAAGGGTGAATAGAATTATTTCATTAGCGCTGAACCTTACAAAAGACAGGTTTCTGTTCATAATAAGAAACCTAATAAGACTGTGGTATAAAACTATGGAAGGGGAAAATCAAGTTTTCAAGAGATGAGGATAATATCAAGGAAAGACAATAGCTTTGATTTTTGTTATGTTCGTGTATGTGTTCATTTTTCCTAGTGACTCAACACCTGGATTTGCTCCTTGTCTTTGTTGTCTAAAATATGTGCATTCTGCTAAGTGTCACATCCCCATGGTGGTGAGCCCCTTACTTGAGCCCCCTAGCAGCACAGGGGAGCTTCATTATGTAGCCTGTCTTGCTCTAACAGGGATCACCAGAGAAGTCAACTGGTGTTCAGTCATTCAAATAAAGAGAACAATTTATTTACAAAGGCTTAGCATCTGTTCTTCTATTCAAGTCCTGCCAAAACATTATTTCTGCCACTTAGGAGAGAGTAAAAACTGTAACTTAACTCTTAATTTAATTTTCTTTTCTCTTTCCCGCAGGCTAGGAGATCTGAAAACGTTTATGAACTGGTAGGATTTTAGTGCTTCAGTTTTAGCGACTTTAATTTATTAAATTTTCCCAGGGCATTGTACAACCTTCCCTTGTAGTGTTAGTCTTCATTACATACCTTCATGCGTTAGAGGTATGTAAAATTTCTGCCATATATTACACATAATTCGAAATACTTTAAAAAGAAATCTTCAGTGAGATGGAGAACATCAATTAATAAGGAATTAGATGGGAATTGGGCCAGTGAAGCAGAAATGGAAAGGACGCAGGGTTGAGAGGGAAGATTTAAACTGAATCAAGGGCTTGACGGTGTTGGGAAGCAGCAGTCGGCTCTCAGGCAGAGCGGATGCTGTGGGAATGCGGGCTTTCCCAGTGGACAGACAAGAATGAGATCAGGGCAAGGATAGAAATTCAAATCAGCAGGACTAGAAACTGGGGGAGGGTGATGGGATACTAATCAAGTATAGGGGATACAGTGGAGAACTATGAGTGGGAAGGAGTGGACGGAGAGCTCCAAAAGACAGCCCAACAGGATCCCGCACTGCTTCCAGAAACCCAGCAGCGAACCGGACCACTGTTCTGAAGAAGGAAGGCCCTCAATTGTTTCTTCAGTGTGCAGAGCATCACTGTTTTCCCATTTTAAAAATTAGCAACACACAACATTTTGCTTCTGTTTAATGGATATAAAATTTAAAATATTATCCTGGAATTTGAAGGTAGCCATCAGCGTCGAGGTGGAAATACTCTCTACTTATTATTCTAAACTACCTACGTTATGGACTTACCTTTATTCACTGCTTTATTTGTACCACAACCATATACGCCACTCACTATATATGGCTCTGCGAGCTGACAGAGACTCACAGATGAACGAGACTGATGGTGAAAAGCCAAGCAAAGCTCTTCTGTTTCCGGCAAGGAGAGCGCAAAAACAACCATTCTGAAATACAACCAGAGCATTCTCAACCGTGGACTTCCTTTAAAGGGGAAAAGACTTTACCAGAGCCTTATAAACCCAAGGAAAGGGCAATCACCCAATTCTAGCCCCTTCTAGCTTTCCTTTCTCACAGACCGGGAACACAGGCCCATTAGAACACTAAGATTTAACCATATGATTATAAAACATATCGCCATCCCAGACTAACCACCACACCAACAGGGCCCCAGTGTAATAGTGGATTACAACTGAGAGAGCTACAAGACACAGACTCGACTTAACAAGGACTTTTGAGTTCTTAGGGAAACTCAAGACAAAGGGGCAAGAAAAGCGAGGACATTAAAGGAAATTGAAGCTGCTGGCACCTATGGCTAAAGCACACACTAAACACAGCCCAAGTCCTAGTCAGAGTAACTCACTGAAGTTCTGTTTACTTCAATTTCTAGTACCAGAAACATCGTGCCTGATTTTCAAAAAAATTACGAAGCATGACAATAGTAAAAGCTAAAACAAAACAAAAGTCTGACGAGACAAAGCAAGCAACAAAACCAGATATGGCACAGATTTTGAAATTATTAGACAAGGCATTTAGAATAACTATGACTTATATGTTAACAGCTCTTGTGGTAAAAGTAGACAACATGTAAAACCAGGAGTATTATAATCAGAGAGTTAGAAACTCTAAGAATGAATCAAAAAGAAAGGCTACAAATCAAAAACACCAACAAATAAAGAATGCCTTTCATGGGTTTACCAGTAGACTGGACACAGCCAAGGACCAAATGAATGAGCTTGACAATATTCAGTAGGAATTTCTCAAACTGAACGGCAAGAGAAAAAAAAAAAGAATGACAAAAATGGAACAGAACATTCAAGAACTGTGGAGCAAGGTTAAAAGGTGTAACAGACACAAAATTGGAATACCAGAAGAGAGAACAGAGCGGAAGAAATACTTGAAGTAATAATGGCTGAGAGTATTCCAAAACTGATGACACCAACCCATAGATCCGGATTCGGGAAGCTCAGAGATTATCAAACAGGATAAGTACCAAAAAATGTACAAATGCCATGTTCAGGCTCAGAAGACCAAAGACAATATCTTGAAAGAAGCTAGGGTGGGGGTAGGGGAGCACTATTAACTTTTAGGAAGGTGGAGTAAAATATTTTAAAGGTTGAAATAAAAAGACCATCTACCTAGAATTCGCTATATCCAGCAAAATTATCTTTCAAAATAAAGGAGAAATAAAGATCTTAGACAAAAACTGAGGGAATTCACTGCCTGCAGACCTGCCCTAGAAGAAATGTTAAAAGATGTTTTTCAGGAAGAAAGAAAATCGTATAGTTTAGAAACTTGGATCTACATAAAGATAGGAAGAGCATGCAAAAAGAAATAAGTAAAGGCAAAATATAAGCTTTAATTTCCTTATTCTTAATCGATCTATTAGAAAAGTGCTGTTCACAGCTACGGCAGGAACCGTGTGCTGGGTGGTGACAGCATGTGGCAAAGTGACACGAATGAGAACAAAGTTGGGGATGGAAAGGGAGGATTGGGAAGAGCTTGTTATCAGGCATCTGAACTATCTAGGGATCGATATTTGGAAGTGTATTTAGATTTGTTGTAAATTTATATTGCAACTCTAGGGAAACACTACAGAAAGATTGCAAAAAGAAATATAGCTGATATTTTAAGAGAGAAAATAAAACGGAAGCATGTAAAATAGTTAAAACAAAAAAATGTAAAAGAGGGAAAAGAAAAAAGTAAAAACAAGTACAATATAAAAATACAGAGTAGTTATTGACCCTACTAAATTAATAATCACTTTAAATGTGAATCACCTAAACATAGCAATTGTCACAGATTTAAAAATCAATACCAAAATCTGTGTTGCATACAAGAACTCCACTTTAAATACAAAGACATAGATAGGCTAAGAGTGAAAGGATGGAGAGATATAACACTCTAACACTAGTCAAAATAAAGCTGGTGCAGCCAGATGTATTTGAAACAATGCACATGTCAGAACCATAAAATCATGGAAAACCAAGATGCTTTCTCTTTAAGACCGGGAACAAGGCAAGGGTGTCACCTCTCACCACTCCTATTTAACATTGTATACGAAGTCCTAGCTAGTGTAATCAGACAAGAAAAGAAAGTAAAAAGTACATATAAAGTAAGAGAAAGGAGTAAAACTGTCTTTGTTCACAGATGACATGTAGACAACCCCAAGGAATTTACAAAAGCACTCCTGGAATTAATTAGTCACTGGATACAAGATTAATATGCAAAAATCAAGTGCTTTTCTATATATTAGCAATGAACAATTGGTATTTGTCATTGAAAATAATAACATTTATAATAACACTAAAACTTAGATATAAATCTAGTAAAATATATATAAGATTTATATGCAAAAACTATAAAATTGATGAAGAAAATATGTGTAAATAGGTGGATAGACAGTCTATGTTCATAGACTGTTAAGATGGTAATTCTTACCAGCTTGATCTATGGATTCCACATGAACCTAATTAAAATCTCAGCAAATTATTTTGTGGGTACTGACAAACTGATTCTAATGTTTATGCTCAAAGTCAAACGACCCAGAATAGCCAACCGAGTATTGAAGAAGATAGAGAAAATTGGAGAACTGGTGCTACCTGACTTCAAGACTTTCTGTAAGGCTCCGTTTATCAAGATACTGTGGTCTCAGCAAAAGAATAAACACAAAGGTCACAGGGACAGAATAGAGAGCCCAGAAATAGATTCATATAAATATAGTCAACTGATATTTAACTAAGGAGGAAAGGGGATTCAATGAAGGAAGGATATCTTTTCAGCAAATGGTGCCGAAACAAACCATATACCTTTCACCAAAATTAACTCAAAATACATCATAAACCGTAATGTAAAGCTTGATACTATAAACTTCCAGAAGAAAACACAAGGGAATGTAAGTTTGGCAGAACTTTTAAATACAACACAAAAGGGATAAAGGAAAAAAACACTGAACACTGACTTAGGCCCCCAAAATGTGGTATAAATGCTATTTGATGGGTAAAAGATAGGGGAAAATGAGGAGAAAGTTTATAAGAGGGCTGAACGCACATATTTCATATGAGGAAGTCTTAAGATAATATCTAAAATTGATGACTCAAGAAACAGCAATATATGGCTATTTTTGAGAAACAGAGGTATAAAATCCAGAAGAAACAGCTGAGAGTGATGGAGGTGGCCTCCTCCTGTGAGCAGGGCAAGGCCTGGGAAAGAAGTACAGATGGGTGGGGCAATCTCATTTTTAAAATGAGATTTCTAGAAATTTTTGATGGTTTAATTCTAATTTTAAAAATTGAAATAAAGTTGAAAAAATGAACACTAACACTCAACTTGAAAAAAATTAAAATTGCCTCTACCCCTCCTCCCTTGCACTATCAGGGCGTAATACCGAGGCATCACCTAATGTCTGATTACTGTTCAGCAGGGCAGCCGGTCGCACTGTTCAGCAGGGCAGCACGGGTGGAGACAGCGTCTGTTTCATACACTGCTGCGTTCACGGCCTGACACTTTCTAGGCACCGATGCACATCTGGCGAATGAAAACGTAAAAGGCACATTTATCCGTTGTGGAAGCAGCACACACAGGAGCATGTGACAAATAATACAGAGACAGCTTCACTATAATGTGACACTGGGCACTGCCACAAAGCGGGAGCTCAAGGATTGTCTGGAAAGTTTGCTATTTATTAAAGAAGGTTGGCAATTAAAGAGAGAGAAAGACTGGTAGTCCAAAAAGGTCGCAGGATCGAGGAAGATATAATCATGGCAGGGATAACTAGAACGTTGTTTGGCATGCTAAAAATAAGAACCTGCTGGAAGGAGAAGCTCACAGTGTGCTAAACCCTGCAGATCATTTCTGCAGAATATGGAAAATGATGATATTTCTGTCGGGGCATTTAGGATGTTCCTCCTCCCTTTCCAGAACTAGCAGAGTGAACGCATGGGTTTCTCGTGACCAGAGCCAGCCCTGATGACTGTTTGGGCCGGGAGTCCCCCGCTGACTGCAACTCCCACTTCCCTCCAGGAAGAACTCGTGTTCCCTACCAACATGTCAACTTTGTTTGGCACCTGTATGCTTTGAGAAGGTCTAAATGATGCAAGTTAAGCAAAACCAGTACAAATTCTGTTACAGGTAACTTGAACTGAAGCCCGTCCAGGGGAACATCACCGTAGGATCAGGTAGGCTGTAGGAAGTGGGGCTCAAAGGAGGTAAATCTTTTGAAACCAGTGTAGACCCGTGGCATAACATGTGGGGGGAGAAAATACTCTGAAGTAAATGATTGACCTGCCTGTGTGGATACGTCACCCTGATGTTTACTATTGAGAATCAGGCAGAAAACGTACTCTCTCAGTCCCTCACCACAGGAACTCAGGCTGGGAGCAATTTGCCTCTGTCCCCAGGGATGGGTGAAGGGACTTGGAACGATGAAAAGATCTTTGTGGGTGAGAAGTACAGAAAAATATTATATATTTTTGCACAAGGAGCAGCAGTGGAAAGGTGTTTTGTTTGTTGTTTGCTTGCTTTTTACCTAAGTGGACAGTGAACTTCACATTATTTCATGCATTCATCTCTAAGATGGGCAGTTTATACCCCTTTACCAAAGGGGAAACTGAGGCTCAAGAAGTTCAACAATATCCAAGGTGACCTACTGCCATGTGGATGAGCTGGAAGTTGATCCAAAGTATAGATGACACAGCTACATAGACAGGACCAGCTACATAATTGGCGGGGTCAGTGCAAAATAAAAATGTGGAGCCCCTTGTTCAAAAGTGATCAAGGATTCAAGACAGTGACAGCACAGCATTGACCCAGGCGCGGGGCCCCGGGTAGCTGCCTGGGACGCACAGCCCAAGCAGCCTGGTGCATAAACCATCTCAGGCTCTGTGTATCTGCGCTCACTCCAGAAAGAAAATTGGAAAGACTTTGATCAATCTTAAATGACGATTATGCCTTAAAGACCACCTTGAAGAATACTCTGTTAAACCCACAGTACAGGAAGGATTGTATAATTCTGTCTGTAACTTCTAACATTATCTCTGGAATTGAATTAGAATATTTCCACATTGCTTCAGATGGGGCCCCTCCATTTCGTATTTGCCTATGAATGGATGCTCTAGCACTATCGGTTCTCTAGCACTATCACACACGTCACCAGAAAGAACTTTTGAGCACTGTCTCCAGAGCCCTGTTGCCGCCCCTAGGCAGATATCCTCTGTCGTATTCCCTGGGACCTACAGTCTTTTCGGTGGGAACCTTGGCAGCCCCTCTGCACCATAACCCCTCAAGGGCACACCTTTGCATCCTCACTGTTGCTTGCCCCACAGGTAGAAACTGGGTACTCCAGAAATGTTGTTGAATAAGTGAATGAGTACATGAATTCCAGAAAACTTCAGTAGACTTCTAGGTTTTCAAAAATGTGATAGAAACAACACTTCATGCAATCAGTACTCAGGAGATGGTCCAAAATCCCTATAGAATGGCCCTAAAGTGAAATGAATAGATCTGAAGAGAAGGCCAGCTCTACAGTCAGCATTTGAGGCAAACGTCAAAAGTGCCCTTGAAAAATCCTTGAGAAGCATCGGAGTGGAGGTATATGGGAGACACACCGAGACCCACTGGGTGAAAAGCTGAGGCACACCCCTTCTGTCACTCCACCCTAAGGTACATACTCGTCGCCTGCCAAGCCGTGTAGTAAATTCCAGTAGGTTAAGTGCATACATGATATGACAGTTTCTTAAGAAGTAGGTCAGTGCCTT
This sequence comes from Micronycteris hirsuta, assembly GCA_004026765.1. NCBI lineage: Eukaryota > Metazoa > Chordata > Mammalia > Chiroptera > Phyllostomidae > Micronycteris > Micronycteris hirsuta. The sequence continues at coordinate 29,636 of PVJI01011084.1, read as the reverse complement.
CTCTGAAGGAAGTGTTTATGACTTTATCCCTGCAGTGGTTTTCCTCTCCTCTGAGGAAGTTTTAAAATCTGATCTTTGAGTTTTATAAGAGACTTAGTCTTGCATTAAAACTTCACCAAAACTGACTTATCTTGCATCTTGCAACATTTCTATATTTCACACATTTTCCATAATGAGCATGAATTACTTTTAGAGCCCATGGGGGGGAGAAAAAAAATTACACAGAGATTTTATACTTTGATTATTTTTGGTTCCAAGCACATTAAAAGCCGTGCAGAACCCTGTTTCCATCCATTGCATCTTCGTCTTCAGAGTGCTGGGGGACCCTGCTGAGTGCCGCCTCTCTGCTTCACCACTCACTGAACCTCCGCTGGCCCTGCTGCTCTCATCTATAAAATGCTGCTACTATATATAATACCTGCCCCCAAGAAGTTGCACGTTGCCTGTCAGTGAGAATTCACTATCAGTAGCTATTGCTATTAGCTGTTACTGCATTGAATTTGTGTTCTATTCTGTCTTATGACCTAATAGCCTGGCTGCCAAATAGCCTGGCTCCTTACCGAAATGTGAATAATAAAACAATTTTGAAATCCTCTTTAAAATAAACTAATCATAAGAACTGAAAGATCATCAATAGGATAAAGAAGGGTGACAGACCTGGCTGGTGTGGCTCAGTGGATTGAGTGCCAGCCTCCAAACCAAAGGGTCACAGGTTTGATTCCCAGTCAGGGCACATGCCTGGGTTCTGGACCAGGTCCCCAGTAGGGGCGTGTGAGAAGCAACCTCTCACTGATGTTTGTCTCCCTCTCTCCCTTAACCTTTCTCTAAAAATAAATAAATAAATTCTTTTTTAAAAAGGAAGGGTGACAGAGCCAAAAAAGGGAGGGACATTATGTCTCCTTCACCACAGCTCCTCCAGGGCTCCAGTGACCTCCACAATTTGTGAGCTATGTGACAGGGTGAAATTTGGCCCTGTGGCGGAGAGAGCTATTGAGCCTGACAAGGTCAATTTTTCTTTACGTACTATATACCATTTATATCCATTCAGCATCCAGGGTAGATTTGAACGATACATTTACCACTTGAAATGAGAGAACTATCTTGCTTCTACTTCGTATGTGGAGAGTCTGCTTTCTTTTTTTTTTATTATCGTTGTTCAGTTACAGTTGTCCCCATTCCCCCCGTTACTCTCCCCCACCCTACCTACCCCTAACTCCCACATTCAATTCCCCCACCCTGTTTCTTTGTCCATGGGCCCTTTATACATGTTCCTTGATGGCCCTTCCCCCTCTTTGCCCCATCATCCCTCTCCCCACTCCCCTCTGGTCACTCAGTTTGTTCTTTATTTCCATGTCTCTGGTTCTATTTTGCTCGCTTGTTTGTTTTGTTGATTAGGTTCCACTTATAGGTGAGATCATATGGTATTTATCTTTCACCACCTGGCTTACTTCACTTAGCATAATGCTCTCCAGATCTATCCATGTTGTCCTGAAGGGTAAGAGTTCCTTCTTTCTTTCTGCGGTGTAGTGTTCCATTGTGTAAATCTGTTTTCTGATTATTCTCAGTTCTTCTCAGAGTTGTTGTGCTAATAAAATGTAGTTTACTCTACCCTTGAACCACTTGTTTATTGCCTTCAAGACACTATACTTTTCTATCTTCCTCCCAAGTCACTAGCCTACATTTTTTTTTTTGCTTTCCTTTTTTAGCTTCATCCTTCTCAAGCTATCCCTTAAATCTTCATCTTTTTTAAGGCTCCCTTATGGACTCACCTTATTCATACCTTATCCTCTATCTGGTGATCTCAATCTGTTCTGGTGGCTTCAGCCACCATCTTTTTGCCAGTGCACCCAATATCTGTATTGCCATATCAGTCCTCTTCTCTCCAGTTCAAACCCATGTATCTGCCTTCAGGGTATCTCCACTTGGAAATCTTACAGGTACCTAAAACTCAATGTGTCCAAACTGAACTGGTCATCCCCTCAAACCAGCTCCCTTACAGCATTTCCTACCTCAAGAAATGGCAGCATCCTCCACCTACTTAATCAAGCCAGGAATCTATGATTAATCCTTAATTCATCTCAGTTCCCTAACTGCCTAAGTCCAATTACAATCACCAAGTTCTCTTAGTTCTATTTCCCAAATCAGTGTCTTTCAAATTGACTGTATTGTGAATAAAACATATAAAAAACATCCTTTGCATCATGACCCCATCAACATGCATGTGCATGTGTGTTCACACATTCATGCACAGAAACACATCAAACAGAAGTTCCACAACCCATTTTCATCATCACTATAGGCAAGGCCTTCTGATATTTTCTACTATGTTTCCTTCTATGCTTACTTTTTAAATGCTAGCAACCAGTGTGTTACTGGCAGATATTGGGTTGACCAAAAAGTTCATTTGGTTTTTTCCATAAGATGGCTCTAGTAGCACTTAGCTGTCTATAACTTCATTCAAAACAATGATGTTAGATTGTATGGTGACAGCTGTCATATCAGTGTGCATTTTTAAAAAACTTATCAAAATGGTGAATTTTTGTGTAGCCATTTTAATATTGAAGATGGAAGAAAATACGCAACATTTTCAGTACACTAAGCTTTATTTTGTCAAGAAAGGTAAAATGCAACTGAAATGTTAAAAAAATGATTTGTGCGGTGTATGCAGAAGGTGCTGTGACTGATCAAACATGTCAAAAGTGGTTTGTAAAATTACGTGCTGGAGATTTCTCACTGGACAATGCTTCATGGTCAGGTAGACCAGTTGAGGTTGATGGCCATCAAATTGAGACATTAGTGGAGAACAATCAATGTTCTACCCCACAGGAGATAGCTAGCATACTCAAAAATATCCAAATCAACAAAGTTATTAGTAAAAATAAAAAATGTAACTTTCATTTTATGGAAAAAAACATACGAACTTTTTGGCCAACCCAGTATGTAGCAACACGCTCTTCTGTGGCTGAGGGTGGGGGAGCCTGGTATGCAGCATTTAACAGTCCTCAGTTGAATTTATGCTACCAGCCAACCAGCTTCTAAACGTCCTAAAGATCCAATAGCCCACTCTCCCGACCACCTGGTCCTTTTCACATTTACTTAACACCCCTCAAAGACTTCCTGATGTCCGCACTAGAACAAAGTCTACACTTCTTACCACGGCATAAAAAGCCACCCGCAGTGTGGCACCAGCCTGCCCTTCATGTCCTCTCTCCCTGGAGCTCAACAAAACGTTTTCTTCTGAAATATTTGGAAGCTCCCCCTTATTTTTGAGTCATTGGACACACGATTTCATTTGCCTAGAAAGTGCTTGCCTCCCATCTTCGTTCAATTAAGTCTTACTCCTATCACAGCTTAAATGCCACTTTGTTCATTCACTCTTTCTTCTCCTGTGTGGCAGGCCTGGTGGTAAGTGCTGAGGACACAGTGAGAAATAAAAATAAACATAGTCCCTCACCTCACAAAATGTAGATAGTCTAAAGGGAGAGAAATGTTATTCAAATAAATATGTCATTCAAATTTAAGTACTAATAAAAAAAAGCTTTACAAATAAAAGAGATTCATGGTTTTGAAAGAGCTTATAAAATCTGACCTAATCAAATAGGCCAGAGAAAGCTTTCCTAAGTGATGAGTGGTTAGTTATAATAATTGAGCTAAGGTGGAAAAGCAAAATATAATTTAATGAGTCTAGGAGGTGGGTAAAAGCATAGACAGGAAAAAAAAAGCATGTGAAAATCCACATGGCAGGGAGGAACGTGGCAAAATCACAGAACCAAATGAAAGCCAGTGTAACAAAAGCGAGGTACGGTATGGAGGGATGAGACAGGCAGAAGCCAGTCTGTGAAGGGCACTCTCAACTTTGTTAAAAATGTGGGTCTTTAACAAAATACAGTGGTGGGGGCATTCACAGGTCTGAGCCAGCGGTATGATGTGTTCAGGTTTCTGGTTTGAAAAGATACCTCTGACAGTTGTGAGGATGAATTGAAAGGAAGCATAAGTAGATATGGAGAGAAATTAGAAGCTATGACAAGACTCCGGACAGAGACAGATGATTATAGCATGAATTAAGATGCTGGCGATAGAGGCAGAAACAAAACCATATTGGAGAGATGAGTGAGATAACCTTGACAAGACAAAGTAAGGCATTGAAAAGGTATGATGAAAGAGAGGGAAGTGACAAAGGTAACTCCCAGGTTTGAGTTGCAAAACTGAATGGAACTAGCACCATTTTCAGAGATAAGGAGGATCAGGTGTGAGGGAAACGAGGGTGCTGTTGGCTACAGATACATCAAGACCGAGGTATCTTTATGATGCACAAAATGAGATGAGATGAGGACTGTTTGATTAACAGTTCATAGGACATAAATTTGTGAGGTATCTATGGGTAAGTAGTAGACAAGAAGCAGTCGGCATGAATAAACTCATCAACTGAGAATACATAATATAAGAAGGTTTTAAAACCAAACCTTAAGGAAATTCAACATTCAGTGGTTGGGTAGGGAAGAAGGAACTTATAAAAAGATCCAAGAAGGACAGCCCCAGATGCAGGCAGAGAACCAGGAGAACTCGGTGTCAGAGAGCCAGTATGCTTCGGTGGATTATCAAGAACAGAAGCCATGGGGGGTGCAAGAACAGTGCAAAGTGCAGACATGGAGCCAGTGAGTGTGGACTCGCTGGAGAGGTTAGTTTTGAAGAGAAGGAGAGGTATGGAGCAATATTTGTGAAGTTGATGGAAAATCTTTTGTTGTGCTTTAATGGAAGACATTTGAGCATATGTATCAGCTATGAAAAATTTTATTTGAAAGGAAGTTGAATACACAAGAAAAAGAAACACTGATGGTGAGTGGAAGGTCCCAAAAAAGGAGGAAATGATCCCTGAGCACCCATGACATCCTACACTTAACGTTTTCTTCATTCTCCTGAACTTAATGTCTGTGTTCCTCATTGGACTGTAATGCATGAAGATATGAATCACCTTTGCCTCGTTTACTTTTGTATCGCTAGTGTCAATCTCAGTACTCAGGAGGTATTAATATATGTCATTTTTAATTGCACTTTAAAGGGAATGACACTGGAGGTACATTTAATAAAACAGACCACCCCAGAAGTCTTATGATACTATAGCATGTGCATATATAAAGTCCTCTACAAAAACTATTTGGATGATTCAAAAAACCACAGCTATGTGCAAGTGGTGATTGGCAGCTTCATCACAATAATGTGGCCACTCATGCATCACTTCTCATGCAAAGTTTTCTGGCAAAACATCAAATCACCCAGGTGATTCATTCTCCCTACAGCCCAGATTTGGCACCCTGCAACTTCTGGCTTTTCCCAAAAGTAGAATCACCTTTGAAAGGGAAGAGAGGAAGGTTCAAGCTTGATGCAAAATTGGATGCAGATTCATTGCTCTACTCGGTCATTTTGAATGCAATGGCACACAGTATGCATGCTCACTCAATGGTGAGTGAGCATATATTCAATGGTCTGCCGCCCCCACTGAATATAGTGAAATGGTCATTATTCACGCATGTGCATTCCAGTCCATTCTCCTGGGCTGCCAGGTTACATCGATGTCACACAAACCATTCTCATTGTTAACAATGGCCCATTATGTTAACAATGGCTGGACTTTTTCAGGACAGGCTTCATATGTGTAAGCACACTTGTGCGCACGAGCACACAAACACACCTTGGTTATCAATTTTTAGACTAAAATTAAAACTGGTATCATTACATTAAGCAGAAGCTATCTGGGCATTAAGACAGGACAGCCTTAGATTAAGATAGAATTTGAAGGTTAACCAAGAACCAAGAACTCTCCACAAATAGATGAGCAAGCCCACGAGTCATTTATGGGCAGAGAATTGAGCCTTGATTATATCAAGGACACAAATGGTGAGAGCACAGCCTGTTGGGACAAGAGGATGCATCATTCGCACCGATCCACGTGAAATCCCACGTAACAGGACTTCTGTGTCTGAGATGGGTGGATGGCCTACTAAGTCAAGAAAACTTTTTGAAAAGAAAACCTTCACTTCATTCTTGAAGGCAATGAATGTGCTTCATTTAGGGAAGCAAATCTGAGCAGCAGAAAAGAAGTCATATGTGCATTCTCTTCCCATTTTTCTAGACAAGGTCTTTAGTCCACTCCGTTTCTTTATCTGTAAAATGGGGATAATTATACTTCATAAGGTGGTTGAATAAGGTAAAAGGGATTATACATCCTATTAAAGCACATATTCTGCCCCAAGCTACTACTGGAGTGACAGAGTAGTCATCAGTTTAAGAGGCAAGAGACTGGGAGACATGTATTTGCAGTTTGGTGATGGGGGGAGGACGGAGATGCGCAGAAACTAGGATGCAGGGATGATGATGACGTCATGGAAATGTTAGGTTGGAGATGCTCCGAGTAGAAATGTGCAGTGGGCAACCTGGTATAGAACTCTGGAGTTCAGGGAGAGGTCAAGGCTGGAAACAGACATTTAGGAGTCATCCACAAATAGACGAGATGTGATCATGGTCACTTATTCAGTGTCATGATTACGTACAAACCAGAAATACACTGCAAATAGCGTCTGAAGAGTCGAGACCTGGCATCAGAGACTTTACCAAAAGCTTCAAATGTAAGTCCCATTTTCCAGAAGCAAGTAGAATGCCAGGAGCAGGTATTTAAAAATATGACTAGCATTGATAATTTGAATTGCTCTCACTTGCCTAATTGAGGAAAGTTTTACAGTGAGTCAGATTACTTTATAAGTTGATTTGCAAAGTCAATTGTAGATTTATGGTATTGCATTTTGGGGATATAGCATATTATCTGAATGAAAATTAATAAGCTACGTGATGGGACACACAACACCGTCTACACTAATTAAGACAAGATTAGGGAAATAAAATTGCCTCTAATTTACAAACAGTATTATGCATCAGAATCCCATAGGACTCTGGCCGCCCCGATGAGAATGGTTCTAGAACAGACTGCAGCCAAGGTAAAGGAGGCTCTGGGCAGGGCTCTGCCGGGAGGGGCTGAGGCCTTGAGACGTAGTGGTGGCAGCGGTGAGAAGTGGATAATTTGGTTGTACTTGGAAAGTAGAGCCAGCTCTAAGCATTGAATTTCTGCTAACTCTCACAAACGCTTCAGCCTTTACAAAATAATGACTAGCTTGGCTTCCTCTTTTGGTAAAATGTTTTCGTTTGGACAGTCGTTCAAGCTGCCTGGCTGGGTCTCGTGACCACCTCGTCCCTCTAAGGCAGTGCTTCTCGTTATTGACTCCCCCAACCAAGGAAACTCTTTACGTGTTCTTTTCCCTAACCTCCACCCCATGAAAATGCCTGTCGTGCCAGAATACTCGGGGTGGGACAAACGTAGGTTTTCAGTTGTTCATATGAAAAATAATACGATAACTAATAAATAATAATGCAAAAATAAACTCTGTGTTTCATGGACTCACAACTGTAAACCTACTTTTGCCACACCCTGTACATAACGTAATATTCATCATTTTAACCATTTGTGAGTGTACAATTCAGAGGCACAAAATACATTCACAATGTTATGTAACCATCACCACTACCCATTCCCAAATATTTTTGTTATCTCCAACATAATCTCTGAACCCGTTATACAATAACTCCACATTCCCCGTGTCCCCTTAGCCCCCGGTAACCTCTATTAGACTTTCTGTCTCTATGAATTTGCCTATTCTAGTATCCTATCTAAGTGGAATCATATGATTTTTGTCCCCCTGTGTCTGGCTTTTTTTCACCTGCTATAATGTTTTCAGCATCCATCTATGCTGTAGCATATATCAAAATCTCGTTCTTCTTTATGGCTGAACAATATTTCATTGTGTGCATATACATTTTCTTCATCCGTTCATCTGCTGATGGACACTTGGGCTGTTTCAGTCTTTTGGCTGCTGTGAATAGTGCTGCTGTGAACATGGCTGCCCAAATATCTGTGTCCCTGCTTCAGTCCCTTTGGGTCTGTACCTAGGAGTGGCATTGCTGGGCCCATGAACTTTTAATACCACAAATAAATTGTGTATCTGTCTATGTTCTGTGGTTATATTTATCTGTGCTTTATAGGTAAAAAGAGTGAGATTTCTTTGCCACCCTCCCAGAATCAATTTTTCACCTCCTTCAGGAGAAAGTGCTTTTACCCTCATTGGGACTGCAAGCTCTAAGGAAAGATACCAGGTTGGTTTCTGGACTCAGAGGAAGTACACACACACACACACACACACACACACACACACACACGAGGTCTGTCCAGCCATTGTTAAGTAACGAGGATGGCTTGGACGACATCAATGTAACCTGGCAGCCCAGGAGAGTGGACTGGAATGCGCATGTGTGAACAATGACAACTTCACTGTACTAGTCAGTAGTGGTGGTAGACGCCAGTTGAGTGAGCATGTGCACTGTGTGACTGTCACATTCAAAATGACTGAGAGAGTAGAGCAATGAATCTGCATCAAATTGTGCATTAAGCTTGAGCATTCCTCCACAGAAACTATTTGGATGATTCAGAAGGCCACAGCTATGGGCAACTCGGGGTGATTGGCAGCTTCAGCACAACAATGTGCCCGCTCATGCACTGCGTCTCATGCAGAGTTTTTTGGTGGAACATCAGATCACCCAGATGATTCAACCCCCTACAGCCCAGATTTGGCACCCTGTGACTTCTGGCTTTTCCCAAAACTAAAATCACCTTTGAAAGGGAAGAGGTTTCAGACCATTGATGAGATTCAGGAAAATAACAACTGGGCAACCAGTGATGATTGGGAAAACTGTGTGAGGTCCCAGGGTGCCTACTTTGATGGGGACTGAGGCATCATTGTTCTGTGTATAATGTTTCTTGTATCTTGTATCTTCTTCAATAGACATCTCTATTTTTCATATAACATGGCCGGATACCTTCTGGACAGAACTTGTATGTTATATATGTAGATAAAGTGCTTAAAGAGAAGTGAAGCCGTGATAAAGAAAAAGACCCCAAAATACAGAGGTGTAAAAAGTAATCTTTATTGCCATGCCATACACTCTTTATACTTTATTTCGTCTTCAAACTTGACAACCGCTGATATTTTGGAAAACAGCTCTTCGCTGCGTCAGAACCAAACCAACAGTGCGATCATTCTAAGCAAACTTTTGAGAACAGTGGATATTAATGATGTTGTATTGCCACTGAGTCTTAAAAAGTCTCCAGAGCACAAATAGAATTATTATAAGTATATATTAGTAAAATAGAAAAAGAAAGAAAGAAACAAATATGGATCCAAGGACCAGGCTGTGGGAAGTCAGGTGTACTGAGGTCACAGGGTGGTTCTGTCAGCCTGTGGATGCATATTGGTACCCGGTTGGGCGGCAGGGCAGCTAGATTCCTGGCACATACTCACCTAGGTTTTACTATAGTGCGGTTGCCCAATGCTACGATGTTTTGCTATGTAAGGAAGAGATTCAGAAGATTGTATAACAGTATTTAGACAAAGAAACAGTGTCAAATCCCTAAGCAAACCCCTTCAAGAGTCAGAAAAGACAAGGAAAAACATTGGAGGAGATGAAGAAGTCATGACCGCCAAATACAATGTGGGATCCTGACTAGAAAAAGGATATTAACGGGAAAATAGAAATTCCAAATAAAATCTGCCGTTCAGCTAGTAGTATTGTACTAATGTTAACTGCTTCGTTTTAGTAATTGTGCTACAGTTATACAAGATATTAACATGCAAGGGAGTCGAGCAAAAGACATATTGGAATTCCCTAATACTGTGTTTGCAACTTTTCCGCGAACCTAAAATTATTTCAGAGTTTAAAACAAAAGTAAAAGAAAACAAACAACAACAAAGTCTCTGGTAGCTCCTAAGTGTCGGAAGCAAAGCTGTGACAGGCATTGATGAAGAATAGGTGGAATGGGGGGTCCGTGTTGGTAATAACAGCAGCTTTGAAGCCTGACACGAGAGTAACTCCTTGGTCTCCATTGCAATTCCATTGCAGGGTGTGCTGGATACATCACGTAACCGGGATGTGGGTATACCCGTTCCTGGAACACATTGGCCCAGGAGCCAGAATCATCTTCTTTGGGTCTACAACCATCTTAATGAACTTTTTGTACCTGCTGGGAGAAGTTCTGAACAGCTACATCTGGGATACACAGAAAAGTAAGTATTGTTTAGGGGAGCATAAAACAAGAGAATTCCTGTCGTAAAACTGTGTGCAGAGACTGAAGAAAAATTCTACTGTAGCACAGAATCGCTTAGGAAGACTCACCTTTTTATAATAACAGTGTTAATTTAAGGGCTCCTGGAAGTTACCTGAATGGTTTATTTCTCACTTTGTCTTATTAGCTAGTAAAATATCCAAATCTAAGAGAAAAGAAACATGTCTATAAAATGTTATAGGGAGTTCGCTCTGATTAATAAAAGACTGCCTTAGCGAAAGAACCCCCAATTAAATCAATAAATTATTAAATGTAAGCAATCTCTCCCTGGCTGGTGTGACTCAGTGGATTGAGCACCAGCCTGGGAATCGAAAGGTCACCAGTTCAATTCCCAGTCAGAGCACATGGCTGGGTTGCAGGCCGGGTCTCCAGTTGGGAGCATCCAAGAGGCAACTGATCAGTGTTTCTCTCACACATCATGTTTCTCTCACTCTCCTTCTCCCTCCCTTCCCCTCTCTAAAAATAAACAAATAAAATCTTTGAATGTAACCAGTCTGTAGAAGTCACCCAGATCTCCACTTTTTACACCATCCTTTCCATGGGCGCAGTAGCCTCAGAGCCGTCTCTCCACCGTTCTGCTTGACCTTTAAGCAGCACAGAAGGCTCAGGCCACTGTGATTCCCCAGTGGCTGTCATGTCCAAGGATTGAAGTGGCAAAGAAGTCTGGGCAGTAAAAGGTCATACTTATTGCTGCATAAACTCTCTTAACCTACAATTTGATCTCTCTTTTGTTTCTATTTATGGCAGAGCCTCCATCCCGGCAAGGCACGTAATCTTACCCAAGCTGCGCAAAATCTGCCCAAAGTGCATGTCAGATAACAAAAAAGTGGGAAGGTGGCCAAAGCAGCAGCACAGATATGTAGTGATTTGAGTCCTGCATGAGAATACATCCAGAGGCAAGATGATTTGGGGATGTCAGAGACCTCTCTAGACATCAGCAGGAAATGATCCATGTTCCACAAACGTCGAGTACCCTACTTTGTGCCAGACACTCTGCCAGGAACGTGATCTCATTAGACAAATAAAACAGTCATCACATGGTTATGGAATCAGACTTCTTTTGTATGCGGGTCTTCTAGGATGGTATGCCTCAACGTCCCAGCCAGTGTTCAGTGGCCCAGAGGAATCAGAGGGTGTCTTTGCCCAGCAGCTGGCTTGATTTGAATAAGTGGTCTATTTGAAAAAGTGTCAAAATTTTTTATTCAGTTCAGGCTATAACTTGAGGGAGACCAGAAATTATATTTCAAAAATGTTCCTTTCTGTTCAGTGGGAACAGTTCTTTCTGTATTAATTAACTTATAAAAGTATTTTGTTAACTTTCAAAATATATTAAAAGTTAAATGTGCCCAGCTGGTGTAGCTCAGTGGATTGAGTGCGGGCTGGGAACCAAAAGGTCCCGGTTCAATTCCCAGTTGGGGCACATGCCTGGGTTGCTGGCCAGGTCCCCAGTGAGGGCCATGTGAGAGGCAACCATACATTGCTCTTTCTCCCTCCCTTCTCCGCTCTCTAAAAATAAATAAATAAAATCTTTAAAAATAAAAAAAAAAAGTTGAATGTGCCCTGGCAGGGTAGCTCAGTTGGTTAGAGCATTGCAGATTCAATCCCCAGTCAGGGCACATACCTGGGTTAAGGGTTTGAGCCCTGGTGGGGGTGTGGGCATGTATAGGAGGCAACTGGTCAATGTTTCTCTCTCACTTCAATGTCCATTTGTCTGTCTGTCTCTTTCTCTCTCTAAATATCAATAAATATATCCTCAGGTGATGAAAAAAATTTTTTTAATAAAAACTAAAATGTAAACTTTCTCAACTTTTTGGAGAAAGGTTATATTTCATTTTAAGCTAATATGTCCAATATATGTTATTCAGGAAGTATTTATGACTGCCTGTTTCCCCATTGGCTTGATTCTGATGGTCACTTGGCCATTGTTCTGTAACTTCTAAGAGAGAAGATGACCTGAAAACCAAGAGAGAAAAAAACCCGATCTACATAAATAGAATACTACATTTTAGCAGCTTTGAGTAAGAAGTTAAAAATGAGTAGTGAAACTAAGGGTTGTTATTTTTAGTCATCTGTTCAATTTAATTTATGCCATTCTTTTAAGCAACATGAGTTAAAGTTTTACTGATATTTTGTAACTCATGTCAGGTTTAGAGATTAATTTTATCTACTTGGGACCATGTAGTTAATTCCACGGAGACAGATGTTTTGTGCCAAGAGGTCACTTTTTTCATGTCTGAGAGAGATGACAAGCTGATGGTCTCCTCCAAATCTTGCCTGCAAAACAGTTTCATTAGGCCTGCCTAGTGGGACTTTCATTTGGAACTAACATTTCAAAACTGGGAGATTTCATATAAAGGCCAGATTTTTTATCTTTTCAAGTATTTTAAGACCTGGCAACACTGAGCCCACTGTTCTCTTCTGGCAACAATGGTTTGGAGCTGAGGGTCAGTTGTCCCCTTTAAATGGTGCTCTCGTTTACCCTATTCCTCACCTGGCCACTTTGCTCAGTCACATTAGTTGGCTGGTTCTGGAGGTAGTTGACTTGAAACTGCCAATTAAAAGCAGTGGAGGAATCGAATAAAAAAGATAAAGGACTCATGAACTTGGATAACAGTGTGCTGACCGCAGGGTGGAAGAGAGTGAGTGGAGGGGAAAGAGGGGATAAGGGAGATACATGGTAATGGAAAAACTACAATAAAAAAGATATTTAAAGATCAAAAAATAAATAAATAAAAGCAGTGTGTTATGTGTGTGTGTGTGTTCTACAGTGAATCGAATACAGTCGAGCACAGTGTTACAACCCTGAGCCCATTCACCACACCCCAAACCAAATTCCTCTGAGAAGCAGGAATGCCACAGGCTGCCCCGCTTCCTTTCATCCGTAATGATTTCTAACGGCTGAACTTCCTCCACTTGCTATGTTATATTGGCCTCAACTACAAGATGAAATCACATTGTTACAGAATCTTAAAACTAAAAAGGAGATTAGAAATCATCTAAACCAACCCTTTCCTTTCCTTAAGAAACAACTGAGGCCCAGAAATCTTAAGGAACCCACCAAAAGCAGCGCTTGCAGAGCCGACACCTGGTGGACCTTCAATCCAGTGTTGTTTCTAGTGAACCTCAGATTGTCTCCACTGGAAAACCAGACATGCGAGAGTTCAGAAAGGTCGCTCGGAACAATGGGCCTAGCTCATCAGATAACAAAATAGACCAACCTGATGTGAACTACAAAAAAAGGGCCTTTAATGGAAGCTAAAAAGTAATTCCATGTGACTCTGTGGATATTATATTCGTTGCTAGGGCTGCTACAATAAAGTACCACAAACTGGGCGAATTTAACAATAGAAATATCCTGTCTCGCAGTTCTGGATGCCAAAATCAAGGTCTGAGCAGGGTTGGCTCCTCAGAGGACCGTGAGAGAGGCTCTGCTCCAGGCCTCTCTCCTCAGCTTGTAGATGCCCATCTTCACGTTCACATGGCATTGCCACTTACATAGGAGGCTGTCTCCAAATTGCTTTTTTCAATTTTTTCTTCTCACTCAAGGATATTTTTCATTGTTTTTAGATAGAGACAAAGGGAGAGAGACACAGAGAGAGAGAAACATCGTTGTGAGAGAGAAATATCAATTGGTTGCCTTCTCATATGTGTCCTCACAGGGATCAAACCTACAACCTGGGCATGTGCCCTGACTGGGAATTGAACCCATGACCTTTTGACCTGTGGGATGATGCTACAACCAAATGAGCCATACCGGCCAGGGCCAAATTTGTTTTTTTATAAAGACATCAGTCATATCTGGTTAGAGCTCACCCTGAAGGCTTCATTTTAACTTGGTAAAGACCCTATCTCCAATACAGTCACATTCTTAAAGTACTGGGAGTTAGGTTTGGGAAGATGCAATTTAGCTCATAGCACTCTGCCTTATGCCTCCAAATTCATTCCCTTCATTCATGCAAAATACATTCCCAGTAGCCCTCAAAGTCTTTCCAGCAACTTACGTCCAAAATCTCACCCTAAACATTATCTAAATCACATATGGGTAAATCTGGGAGTATGATTCATCCTGAAGCAACATTGCACTCCAGTTGCGAACCTCTGAACCCAGACAGAAACTTATCTTCTTCCAAAATACAATGGTTGGACAGGCATAGAATATATATTCCCTTTCCAAAAGAAAGAAATCACAGGGTAAGAAAGGGTCATGATTCCCAACCAAGTCTAAAAGCTAGCAGGGCAAATTCCATTCCATTTCAAGGCTTGAGAATAATCCTCTTTGGCTGAATGTCCTGTCCTCAGGAGGGAAGCTGTAGCCCTGCATCCTTGGGCCTGGGCAGCAGCCCTGCCCTCTGGAACCAAGGAGTATCCAGCCCCTAAAATGCCTTTGGAGTCATTCCTCCTTCATTTCACCCTGTCCCTTTTAGGCTACACCAGCAGGGTTTCTGCTGGTACAAAATTCTCAAAAAAAAACTTGACTTCACATGTAATTCATGGAGGGTCCAAATCATCAGACAGAGGGCCCCCCACAGGTCTTTCCCAGAGTCTGCTGAGATGAGTAATTGGATTTACAGGTCACATGCCTGGTGTCTTTAGCAAACAGTTCTGCAGCCACATCCTTGGCCTTCTCTCACATTCTAAGGTCCTGGGAATTAGGACTTCAACAGATGGATTCAGTGGGGGACACAATTCCACCTACAACGCCTGAAATATTTCTGTACTTTAGCTAAGAATTTATGCCAATTCCAATGTGTCATCTTATTAAAGTCAAACTTCATATGACCAGAAACGGAAGTACCCAAGGGTGAAAGGTTGGGGTTAGGGCAGAGAAAGCAGACAAAGGGAGGTCACCACCAGGCCTAAGTGACACAAACTTGCGCCTTCCTTCTCTGCCAACTGCCCACCCAGTCCTGTCCCACGCAGGCCCACCCAGCAGCAGGGTCCCAGCCCTGCCCTCAGGTTGTGCCCCTTCCCTATCCCAGGCGTGGAGGGGGGATCCCAGGTGAGTGAGTCTCTCAGGATCAATCAGCTCTTCCTCTGTGTTCCCAAATGCACCTCCCGCCTCAGCTTTGTGACAGGTTTCTTTCAGCTATTTGTGTGGAAATTATACCTGTGGTTCTTCCAAATATTATTTACAGCTGTCTAGTTTTTCCCTCTGCCTCCCAGCTGCCAAACGAAAGTAGGTGGGGAGCCATTTTCCCTGTCTGGGTCAGTGAACACCCCCTGTCCTCCACCCCTGCTTTTGAAGATTCCACTCTTCCTGCCAAGCCAACCCAGCAGCAGGAAAACACTTGGGAGGAAACAGACTTAATAAAGAGAAGCAAGCGGCTAGCTCCCAGCAGCTTCTCCACAGGGATGGACATGGCATGAAGTGGGGACTCAAGTCATGTGGGTTGTTTGAACGGAATCTGTGTTGTGTTTGTCTGCCTTTGCCTTGGTTACCCAACAACTAAGGCATCGCCTGCCTTCCTCCCCCCACCCCGACCCCGCCGCCCTCTCCCTCCTCCCTTTGGATGTCATGACTCCTCGATTTGAAGTTTTCCTTAATATGATTCTGAGAATTACTTTGGAAAAAGTGTTACAGATCTCTGCCAGTTCCTTAGTCATGAAAACCAAAGCTAAAAGAATGTCTAAGGACACCTGTTCAGAGCGTGTTATCCACATTCCACTGCCACCACCCTGACCCCACAGAACACAGACTAGCAGCTGGTGTAGGGGGGGACGTCTCTCCTACTTTAAGCCCTATCATGGTGGCCCCCTGTGGTTAGACTTCAGGAGTTTTTATATTGCAGAGTTCCATATGTTGTTCTGTTTTCCCACTAGTCCAGCCTGCTGAAGCCTCCTCTGTTTACTGTTTATTAATTGATTCAGTAAAGATTAATTGAGCTCCAACTGTGAAAAAGACACTGTGTTTGTTATGTGCTAGGGATACAATCCAGAATAAAGCAGTTAAGGGCTCTGCCTCCGAGAGCTTGCAATTTCCTAAAGAATACCAACAGAACCTTCTCAGCAGCATTCGGTTGTTCTTTTTTCCAGCAAAAAGTCTTTGAGAATTTAGTGGCACAAGAAAAATCTTCAGCTAGAAAAATTGAAGTAGGGAACCATTTGCTGGATTTCACTTTAATTCATGGGAATGACTTGAACATTTTCACCTCCAGGAAAGTGAAACATCATTAACTCTTCACTCCAGACAACAGAGGTCTTACTGGCCAGATCCATATAAGTCTCAGGAAGGAAAATAGTTGTACCAGGCTTGGGTTGAACACAGGGAGAACTTAAGTTTAAGTACAAGTGGGTATAGATATAACAGTTCCTGTGGTCAATGGGTTGTGAACTTTAAAAAAAAAAAAAAAAATATATATATATATATATATATATGAATGTATACACACACACACACACACACATTTCTTGACTTTTAAAAATCCAGAGTCCTTGTCTTAGAAAGGGACAGGACTAAAATATAATAAATAAGGTCAGTTAGAAACTCATCAGCTGCACACCTTCTATTGCTAGGAGCTGGCCACATAGCCGTCCAGTCGGGGTTTCCGTGCAAACTCAATGAGTCAAGACCTAAGGAGTCCCTCACTCCCAGAAGCCGTAAGAATTGGGCACATCCCAAAGATGTTCTGTCCTGATTTGGTGGGAAAGGGTGGGGAGAGAGGTCACTGAGGAAGTTTCTGGAGAAAGCTGTGAAGGACTTTCCTTCTCAGCTAGAGAGAAGGGGTGGGTGCAGGAGGGTGGGTGAGAAGTGTTGAGAGAAGAGAGGTTTTTTGTTTTGTTTTGTTTTTATGCAACTTGGCAAAGCTGCTCCTGGTTTAACCTGATGCTCAAATAAAGTACTTTGCTTGTGTTTTAGGTATGGAAGAAGAGAAAGAGAAGCCTAAACTGGAATGAGATCTAAGTCTCCACGAAAGAGCTGAGATGAGCCGCCATTGCAGATGCATTACCCCTGGGCGTTGGCAGTGCAGGAGAGGAAGCCTCAAAGGCCTGGACAGAATTCGCTTCCACCTCCTGCCTCCAGAGGGAGGGCACCTTTTATAGAGAAACACAGTCTACCAGAATAGAGTCCAGTTGTTTCCAAAATAACTCCCCCTCGTCGTTTGTTAAAGGACTCTTTCCAAATTCATGATGGATGATAACATTTTTTTTCCTCTCCTGGTTTTTAAAACTAAAATGGGTCATTGGATTTTAATGTGCACAATGTAATACCATAAAGAATAAAATTCTATTGTGCTTCTTGTTGAGAAATTTGTGAAAATCAAAGGAGCAGATGTGGAGCAAGGCATCTGCGAGTTTGTCCCCAGGTGGCCGGGATAATGAACCTGGGCACAGTGTAAGTCTGGAGGAGATGGGATGAATGGTCCGTCCCACTGCAGTCATGTCACAGTTGCCTCAAACAGGCAATGTTCGTAAAAATATGTCGATTTAGTCCAGTCCCTGAGTGCTTTTTGGATCTCATGGTTTAACCTGGTGAAACTTTTCCTAAATGCAAACTATAACTTTAGTAAAGACCAAGCCACTCTTAGTCTGGCATCTGCACGGTACATCTCAAGCCCTAACGACATTGGTGTCTCCTTTCTGACTTTGTTTCTACTTCCTGTTGAAAATGGGTTTCCTGAGCCTGGTTCTTATAGCCTGATGATTGTAAAAATCTGTATCTTTCTGATACATCCAAAAAGAATCATTTTTTGGAAAAAAAACTAATTTACAAAGTGTTAGTTTTAAAGACCACTAATGCAGAATATGTAGTAAAACACACAAAAATAAATCTTACAGAAATATAGTGAAGGAATGAAAAACAATAAAAGCAGAAGTTATGTAAAGTAACAGGAAAATAACACTGGAATTGATAAATAAATTGATTATTATAATATTTCATCTATACAAAGAGCATTAAAACATGAGAATTACTGAAATGTTAGCTAAAAAGAAAGAGAGGGGAAGACAAATATAAGCACAGATGTGAAGCAAATTTTTAACTATAAAAATATATTTTATAGCTCTGTGGCAACAAATTCTTAGGACCCAGTGAGATGTGCAGTTTTTAAGGAAAATAAATTCAGTAAGAATTAGAAAGCTGTAATGAACTGACATTCATGGAAGATATTTTTTAATGTTCAATTAACTATCTCCAAATGAGGAATTGGATCCAAAGATCCTTTATGAGCAAGTTCTTGAAAACTTTCAAGTAACAAATCTCATGTTATTTAAATCATTCCAAAATTACAAACTGATAAAACACTTCCCAAATTATTTTTCAAAGTTAATATAACCCTAAAAAATAAAGCCAACACAGCAAAGAAAAAAATTTCACTTGCTTTAACTAAAATGCTGACAACATCATCCCAACAGTACACAAATAATTTTTCAAAACTGTAAATGATGTTTATTCTAAAAATTCAAGGATGGCTTAATACTAGGATTTTTTATTAAAAACCGTGTCTCAATGATGCACAAAATACAAAATCATATGATTCTCTCCATAGTTGCTCTAAGGCACTTGAGAAATCTAAACATTTATTTCTGATAATACCATTAGTAATACAAAAATATTTCATATCATGAGAAGAAACAGTCCTCTCAAACACCAAAGGCATTTCATTTTCGGGTCAGAAATAAAGTGTCCAGGACACTATTGTTGTTCTTGTTCTGAGATGTTTGGAAATGTGAGATCCGCGTCAAATAAGTTATACTTTGACCTGGACAGAAAAAGTTTTATGGTTAAAAAAATGTTTTATGTAACTATAGAATTGATGTTATTAATGGAAAAGAAAAATGTGGTTAACAAATAACAGGAAAGGAGCAAAACCACCATTTAAAAGGAAACCATTTTTCCAGATGACTCTCAGAAGTGGAAACCTCAAGGAGTGGAATATTTTTAAGGAGTTTCTGGGACAATTCCTCAGGGACCCGGTGACTATCCGTCTCCGCCAGCAAATAACACTTTCTTACTTTGGCCACCAAACTGAAGCCTAAAGAAGTTGAGGCCTGTGGGTTTTAGATAGAAAGCTGATTCAGTTGATAGGATAACAGTTTGAATATATGCCTTACTGCTGTTTGAAATACAATTACGTGATCAGATTTGGGGTTGGGTTTGGTTTTCTTGTGGTGGGTCATTTTTACTTTGGGAATCCTGGCCCTTCCTGCCAGACGGACGCCGAGGGCTATCACTCCAAGTGTGTGCAGTGCACTGGCGCCCATCAACCAGGAGCTGCTGATGAGCCAACATAGAAATCCAGCTTGCCCTGGAGCAGAGTGCATCAGGATGACTCTCCCTACTGCTCTATGAGCACTGAGTGGTGAGGAAAAAATTATCTGCAATTTCTCCTCTGGCCTGGGAACCTCCCTGCTTTACCCCGCCTGTTCTCAGGAAGAAGTGTTTTACCCTCTTCTCTGCACGCAAGTGTTAAGTCCAACCCAACACCCACAGTCTCCGGGGAGAATGTGCTTCTAGTTCAAGTTCTAGAACAAGAAAATCAACAAGTAACTCACACAAATTAGTAGAAAATCATTTAACAGGAAATTGTACCAAAGATGCAGAACAATGAAAACTTCTCATACTATTTTTCAGACTTAATAAACTTCCCAAAATAAAACCAGAAGAGCACAAACTTTTACATATCACAGAGAAAAATACTAGTAACAAAAGTCTAATACTATAAAATAATAATTGTCGTTGATCTAATCTTGTATTTTTTTTCTTCTGAGGAACTTTTTAAAAAGACAACTATAATGAAAAGATATACTAAATTCTGAAAAAGAAGACTTTATTCTTAAGATCTCATTTCTCCCTTCAAATAATTTATAGGTGCTATATAATTCCATTTCAAAGTTGCCAAAGTTGGTTTTTTTTTTCAATTTAACAGAAAATTAAGCAAGTAGAAACAACTCAAAAAATCTTGAAGAGGACAAATAATTAAAGTATATAGTACTCTTAAAACAAATAAAAATGCAACAAATAAAATAGAGTGGTATGGCTCAAGCACAAAGAGAAAAATCAACAAAATAGAAAACCAGCAGGTCTGTGTGTACGTGTGGTGTGGCCAGCACAGGTGTGCAGTTGTTCATATGGAAAATAATACAATAATTGATCAAAATAATTCAAGAATACACTCTGTTTCACATACACACAACTGCAGACCTACTTTTCCTCACTGCTGTGTATGCATATAAATTTAGTAAATAATAAAGATGGCATTTCAGATTAGTAAAGGCATAATAAATGATTAAATAGTGCTGCAACAAATCAGTAGTCATTTGCTAAACAAAATAAATAAGGACAAATTGCTCCCTTAAACTACACACCCACACACACATCATAGATACACTTTCAGATATATTAAATAATGAAATGTTCCCAAAGGGCATAAAATAAGTGTAATAAAATATAGATGAATAGCTGACCCTATAATAAAGTCATGGAAGAAGCATACAGCATTTATGTACAATGTATGTATTAGGAAATTGAATATTATGTAAAATATAATGAGGAAATTGAATAATACACATACACATGTGTGTATATGTGTTAGGAACTTGAATCTACAGGTCTGGTAAGTGACATACTGTGGGGTAATTGAGACAAAACCTTCTAAGATGTGTTCAAGACAATGTTAGCGCCATTTCCTTATTTAAGAAACATGGAGAACTAGCCTGGCATGGGGTTTGATGATAAACTGGACTTTGGATTTTTCTGTATATAGGACAAGGACTATTTCAGTGAAATTGTAGGAACAGAACATATATTCCAGTAATTGAGGAGCTTCTGACATGAGTGTAGTGTAAAAAAAGAAGAGATAGCAACGACAGAATACTACTTCAAAAACAGAACTTGCACCTATAGAACAAAAGCTATGAGGATAATATCAATCAAATGTGAAAAATCTTGGTTGGTAGAAATTCTGGGTTAGCCTTCGATGGAAACAACAGTCCCAGTCACAGGAAAGAAGGAGAAAGAAGTGCGCTTGGAAGTGAGTTTGCAAGGCAAAGAACAAAATTCATGGACTTCTTTTGGATGGCTGAAATGTACTCCTCAAAGAATCATGGGAAGAGAGTGAGAGAACAGAAGATGGGTTGAAGTTTGTAATATACCCTGAGGGCTGCGGAGACAGTGAAAACGCAGAAGGCCATCTGGCTGGCACTGATACTGAGGAGAGGCTGAAGATCAGGAATTACCTTACTGATAACAAGGACCATTTAGAGATTTTCTCCAAGAGACCACAACAGGCGTAGTGATGAAGTTGAAAGTTTGGTTGAGAAGAGGAGGTGCCACAAAGGACAAGCCAGTGAGCATCAAGGGTGGCTGGAAGGATGAACACAGGGTCTGGAGCTGAGGAAGGAAGAAAGAGGATCAATGTTGGGGCACAAGAAAATGATCCAGAAATTGGCAGTCTCAGTAAGTCTCAAAAATAGATGTATCAAGGAAATGAGGGCCATAGACAGGAAGTCATGATCAGAAATGAACTGTGAGGGTTTAACATTGCAGGGGTGCAGGAGATCACACTACTTCTGGCTTTCCTTAGTTAATATGGTGTGGTAGCAGCGCCCGTCCCCTAGGATGCCCATGTTCTAATCACCAGAGCCTTTGACTATATTACCTGTCATAACAAAGGAACTTTAGGTGTGATTAAGTTAAGGATTTTGAGATGTGGGGTTTACCCTAGGTTTTCCAGGGCACCCAATGTAATTGCAACTGTCCTTCAAAGAGGGAGGCAGAAAGGTCACAATGAAAGAAAAAACATGACAATGGTAGCAGAGATTGGAATGATACAAGGAAGGGGTCACAAGCCAAAGAATTTGGGTAGACTCCAAAAGCTCAAGAAAGATAAGGAAATGGATTCTTACCTGGAGCCTCAAAAGTAATTCTACCCTATTGACACCTTGATTTAGGATTTTTAACCTCCAGAGCTGTTAGGTAATAAATTTGAGTTTCCAGCCAAGTTCGTGGTAATATAGTAACATATGTTAAAATTAAGCATTTGAACATATTTATGTGGGCTATTCTTGTGCCATGCTAAGAAGAGAGGATAACAACCACATGGTAATATTGAAAATTCATACTTGTGAATTTCTAATAATTGAGTGACCAACACTGTTGTCCCTCATTAAGCCAAACCAGTTATCCAGTGTCCACAAGCTGATCCAAGTTATTCAGACTCATCTGATGTATTGAAACGGAAATGCCGATGACCACTGAAGAAGTCCCCATGGAAACATTCAAAACATTTAGATGCTTTCACGCCTACTCATCAACTAAGCAATTAAAATTTTTAAGGCTAATGACCCTAATTTCAAGTATAATTCAAAGGATTTTGGAGTGATGACAAGCGCCTTTCCTTATTATAGAGAGATTTGCCAGGAAGGGAGATAGGCATCTTATGTCCAAACTTTATTGAAAATATATTTTTAAGCCTCAGTCAAAACAATCCATGCAGTAAAAGTCTCTCAAGGGAATTGCACAAGTGCGTAAAAGCAAACACAGCATAAAAGCTTTTTAAAATCTTGTGTCTGATTTTACCTGTGTGCACTAGCATATTAATAAGTTTGATTGAATAGCTTCAACATAGATGTGTGCGAGAATGAAATTCATTCATTTTCAAGCAGCACTAAATGTTGTGGGCTCTGGCTCCTGCAATCTGCCCGGGCCAAACATATTATTTCTTTATCCCACACAGGTTTAATATTAATTCCTATGCTTTTTGAAATCTGAACTGTCAAGCACTCCCTCTCTCTTCTGTCTCTTCCCTTGTGCCTCGGGAGGAGGGGGAAAGACCTAAGCTTACACAGCAGATGGCATCAGAGCTGGCAAGTCCCCTCCCGCCTCTAAGTCCAACACAGCCAGGCTGGGATCAAGGGTTGGCCCTAAATTCTAAGAGAGGATGAAATTGTTAACTCTCTAGAGAACTCTCCAGAGAATTCTCCAGGGTCCCACTCTTGCACAGTTCCCCTGTCCTCTTCTCCCCTATTACCAAGGCAACAAGCAATACATCCCAAAGTCTCTGCTCCTGGCAAGCCCCAGCTACCTTCCACGGCATGCACCCATCCATCCTGTCCAAGCCAAGAGTGAAAACACAGGCTGCCCTGGGGCACTCTCTTACTGCTCTATCAATAGCAGCACCAATTGCTGGCTCAGCTCAGTGTCACACAATCCCACCCCCGCCCCACCCCCACAGTCCTTACTGGGGGTTGGAGGGAACTTGGGAAACACAGATTTCAACAGAAGAGGTTGGAACAGATAGACACTTCCCTGCTGCCTAACCCCAGGCTCTCCACCAAGGGAAGGAGAGGGAATAGGCATTGCTAATACTTACTGCCGTTAACTTTCCTTCAAAGGTCTGACATCCCTTGCCCCCACTTTGTCCTTTATTCTATAAAGACTACAGGAGGGGCGTTTACGAAACTGGCTGTGCTGGATGCCTTTCGTTAGTGAATATCACAGTGTGGGGCTGGCACCAAGTGGGCATTTCACCGAGCTTAGACGGTGAGACCCTTGGCAAGTTTTACCCTGAACCGTGGACTAGTTAGCAGTTCCAGGGAAGCACCAATGTCCCTCATCACCACTTTACCACTGTTTTTATGTCTACATTAATTTTGTAATACAATCATCATTAACTCTGGAATTTTTCTATAACAAGATGATTTTCCCAAGACAGATCCTCAATTTATAACATTTTTATAAAGTGTCTTGGAGGCAGTTTTGAAGTAACTTTTCTATGTAAGCTGGATCAATTTGAGAGTACAATCTTTGCACCAACTCCATTATAATTTAGGAGGTCACGATATTGCTTCCAAGAGTCCATTTGTAACTCTGGGATAAAGGTTTCTGAGAACGAAGGGCAGGAGGGAGGAAGGGAGGACATCCAAAAATAGAGTCTGTATTTGTGAGACAACCTCACCGTCAGCAGCGTTTATTCTGCACTCCAGTAGAATATTAAGGCAAAGTTGAAAGAAGGTATATTGTGCCTGAGGAATTTCTGCCCCAAAGAAATAAAAAGGTCTGGAAGTACACCCATGCCCACCTGTAAACAACGAGAAAAGACTGGTGACTTTTAGACATTGGTCAGCAGAGCTGGTTATGACTGTGACCCCTGAGAAAGGGACATGAACGAAATGTGCCCTAGGATCAGTCTGGCTTTGTGCCTGGAGGCATTTCCACATCGCAGGGCTGGGCGGGAAACCCCAAACTAAGCCTGTCAGTCTCACTGAGTGAAGGAGACCATAGTTCAGGAAGACCTGGGTGACTAGGGTTTGTGCAAGACAGTGCTAGCTAGACATGAGGGAGTTATGAAGAGAAGGAGCTCCAGAAATCTGCGTGGAATCCCCTCCAATCTTGGCTGAATATCAATGTGCACACGAATAGTGAAACTCTACAACTTGAGGGGTAGACACTTACAGAGGAGCTATAAACTGAATAAATCCAAGAGCTCACTTAAGACCAGGAGCTATTTATGCTCCCACTAGCCAGAGTGCAAGAGGCCTCAATGAATGCACAAGGTATTCAGAAGGGTCTGCTGTTTGTCAGAGTTCTAGGTAAAAATTACTCTAGACCCACTCTTAAAAAGAAGCCTCAAAATTATTTAACTAATCCTCAGTAACCTAATCGCCTGCCAGAATAAAACACAGCAGTCTCTAAGGAAAACTCTTAAGCAAATAAGTAAAAAATCAGTACTCGAGACAAAATTTGTCATGTCTGGCCTACAATCAAAATTTTAAGACATGCCAAGAGTCAAGAGAACTTGACCCAAAACCGGGGGAAAAGCCAATCAATAGAAATAGACCCAGACTGATAGAGAGATGAAATTGGCAGAGAGGGACACTAGAACCATTATTATAAATATACTCCATATGTCAAGAAGGCAGAGGGAAAAATTAATGTGACTGGAAGACAAATGGAAGATATAAAGCATGCCAATAAGGATTTTTAGATGTGAAAAATACACTGAATGGAGTTACCGGAAGATTAGAGACTTCAAAGGGAGAAAGGATCAGCGGACGTGACGACATTGCAATAGAAACTATCCAAACTGAAGTACAGAAAATGAAAAGACTGAAGAAACAAACACAGCTTCACTGATCTGTGAGATGATATATATGTAATCGAAGTCCATTGAAAAGGAGAGAAAGGGGGAAGACAGGAAATAATACTTGAATAAATAATAGCAAAATATGTTCCAAGTTTGTTGAAAACTATAAATCTGCATAACTTAACAAATCTCAAACAGGATAAAAGCTAAGGAAATCACACCAACCGAACTAATAATAATTTTATTGAAAACAAGTGATAAAAAGACAATTTTAACATAATAAAAGTCACATTTTTATATAGAAAGAAACAAAGGTAAGAATCATAGATTTATTCTCAGAAACTATGCAAGCCCAAAGACAATAGAATGACATTTTTATAGAACTGAAAGAATATAACTGTCAACCTAGGGTTATATACCCGGAGAAGTATATTTCAATAATCAAGACAAAATAAAGATTTCTTTCCAGATGAACAAAAGTCAAGAGAGCCTCATCAGTATACCTGCATATCAGGCAGAGGCAAGTGATAGAGATGGGAGCTTGGATTTCCACAGCGAGTGAAGAACAATTAAAATGGCAAATTTCTGCATAAATATAAAAGTTAATTTTCTCGTGTCATAATTTATTTAAAGATAATGAATGTCTAAAGCAAAAATAAAACAATATATAAACAACATATGGTTAAGATACATGTAGGAGTAAAATATATAAAAACTTTATAGCACGAAAAATTAGGAGAAAATTTTGTAATCTTCTTCCATAATTCATAAACTGGTATTACAGTTTTGAAAGTAAACCATCAAAAATTAAAGCATCAATATTTAAACCCAATGCAACTAATAAGAAGGTGAGATAAAGCTAATAAACTAGGAGCAAAGATAAAATGGGATACTGAAAATACTCAATGATTAAAGTATTCTGTATCTTAATTGCAGTAGTGATTCCACATGTGTACACAGCTGTCAGAACTCAGCAAATTGCACACTTTGAGAGAATGCAGTGTATTGTACGTGAATTATTTCTCAGTTAAGTTGAATGAAAATAACCTCATGGAAAGCAAGAAAAAGGGGGAAAGAAGCATAAAACAGGACAAATAGAAAATAAATCATAAGATTTTAGATTTAAATCTAACCATTCAATAATTACATTAAATGTAAATAGCCTAGATACTTCAATAGATGCAGCAATTTTCTCACTGAATCAAAAGGCAAGACCAAACCATATTCTTCCTATAAGAAATTCATTTTAAAAATGAAAACACGAATTAAAAGTAAAAGAACTAAAAATACATCCCATGCACCATTGGTCAGAAGAATCTAGACTAGCTGTATTACTAGGGGACAAAATAAACTTTATAACAAAGAATATTGCCAGAAATAAAGAAAAGCATGTTATAATTCATCAAAAAGCCTATCTTAAGTGTGTGTGCAACTAGCAATAGAGTTTCAAATGCATAAGGAAAAAACTAATAGTTTTGAAAAATAGAAAAATCTACCATTGTAATTGAATATTTCAGCATTCCTCTCCATAATTGATAGAACAACCATACAAGACAGCAAGGAAATAGAAAACCCAACACCATCAACCAACTTAACCTAATGGACATTCATAGACCACTCCATTTAACTATGGAATACACATGCAAGTGCGCATGGACCTATGTACTTGGTAAACTACATACTGAGTCATAAAATGAGTCTCAAATATTTAAAAATATGTAAATCATGCTAAGTACACTCTTCAGCTAACATGGAATTAAAATGAACTAAGTAGAATTGAAGTCAACATATCAAAATTCAGCACTGCTACTAAAATAGCACTTAGATGGAAATGAAAGTGGTAGTTACTCATTTAGAAAAGAAGGTCTGAAATGAGTGATAGAATCTTCTACCTTAAAAAATTAGAAAAATAAATCAAAACAAGCCAGAAGTAAGGATGGAAGGAAATAATAAGGATAAAAACAGAAATAAGTAAAATAGAAAATGAACATGTGGAAGAGGGTGCATGGCGGGGTGAGCAGTGATGAAAAGAAACTTTACTCGGAGTGATGAACACACACAACAGCAGATGCAGTATTAGAGAACTGTACACCTGAAACCTATGTCCCCCAATAAATTCTATATAAATAAATAAGTAAATAAATAAACAAATGTAAACAAACAGTAATAGAGAAAACCAATGAAATGAAAAGCTGGTTCTTCCAAAATAACAATAAAATTGGTAAACTTCTACCTAAACTAATCAAGAAAGAAAGAGGACAAATATTTACCGTTACCAAAAATAAATGAGGAGAAATCCTATCCTGTGCTAGAAACGCTACAGACATTAAAAGGGTAATAAGGGAATATTATCGGAAAATTTATTCAAGCATTTAAATTCCAATAAAATTGGCAAATTCCTTGAAAAGCAAAAATTACCAAAATGTATTCAAGAAGAAATAGAAAACTGGAATATCTTATATTAATTGAATAAATTTAATGCCTAATTCAATTTCCACAAAGATAACTCCAGGTCCAGATGGTTTCGCTCGTAAATTCTATAAAACACAATAAGAAGGAAATAGTACCAATCTTGCATGAACACTTACAGATTATAGACAAGAGAGATAAACTTCCCAACTCATTTATGAGGTCAGAATCACCCTGATATTTAATACTGCTGTTAGGCCCAAGCAATGAGGACACTTGCTCTGGGCTCTTATGCCTCAGGGAACTTCACACTTTGGAGCACCTTCATCAAGATTTCCTAAGCTCCCCTCTGGTGCCTGGGAACAGTTGAGCTGGCAATACCATCTGGGTGAAGTGCCTTAAGCTTGTCCTTTGACCCTCATTGGTCCTAGTCCCACATTCTCCCTTCCCTGACTCTCTACCCTTCACATGGGGTCAACCATATGCCTGATTGCTCAAGGACCCATACCTGTGAGGTCATCCCAGGACTCCACGGTAAGATTTCAGTTCCCGGAAGGAAGTCTGGCAGGCAGAGGGCTCCCTCTGATGCACACCTTTGTGGGATCATGAAAGCATACGCTTTCAGAGTGGTGCCTACATGCTGATTTTGAGTGACTCTTACTTATGTTGAGACACAGAGCAAGTTTAGATGTCTGGACTGCTACCAGAGCTCACTGCCAACCCTTGGGTTTTAGCCTCACATTTGGACCCATGCCCAAGTCATCCATGCTCCTTCTGACATCAAGACCCCATGATCACCTGAAGGCAGCAGGAGTCTTTTATCTACAGTGGTGAGAACGTTTTTGCACTCCCCATTTCTGAATCCAGGCTGATCCCCCAAAGCCTTCTGCAAGGTCCCTGGGATGTGTCAGGCATCCTCCAGAAGTTCTTGTGCCTATCTCCTCTGGGGGCCTTTGAGATGGTTGCCTGTTGCCTTTCTGACTGATGTTCTCCCCTGCCCTAGACTGGTGTGGCCATGCTCTCCTAGGATAATTCTAAGTCACGATGAGGGGGAGACCTTCTTCACATGTGTGGGACTGTCAGCTTGCTCCACCCACAGGCCCTCACGTCTTCTCTCTGCGAGAGCCTGTGTGTAGAAGGTAGCAGTGTGGTAGGCATTGAAAGAGATCACCTTCTAAAACAACATGGACTATGGTAGTCTAAGGAGTTCTACGTTTAGGCCCTAAAATTCCCAACAGTAACCAGAAAACGTGTTAATATGACCAGAAAACAAAATATCCTTCATGTTTTTTTGCACATAGTCTGGGTAAGATCTACATTTGCGGTCATCATTAACAAAGCAAGTAACCACCTTTATTGTGTCTCATTGGAAGCCAGTATTCATGGGTGGCAAATGGGTGACATGGCATCATGAGTAATGATCTAACCATAATCAAATACATGGTCGCAGAGAATTGCAGAGGTAAGATCTATGTGCCTTCAATGCAAACAGGTTCCTGCTGTGGGAGTAAGAACAACATTGCCACACTTTTTCTAGATGAGAGATAGGAAATCAGTCCCGAGCAAGAACTTAAAGATAAAGAACTGAAGAAATTGTTTGTGGACCTAAATATGAAGGAAGAGATGGGTACTATAAGAAAGGTCATTTGCATTGATTAGACAATAAACAAATACATGATTACCTCTTTTTGACCTATTTTTCTACATCTTCACTATATCTCACATAGACCCATGGATTTTGTCAGACATTCTTAATCATAAATTTTTATATAAACAGCCCTAGCTGGTGTGGCTCAGTGGCTTGGGCACCAGCCTGCGAACCAAAGGGTTGCCGGCTCAATTCCCAGTCAGGGCACAGACCTGGGTCCCCAGTAGGGGGCACTCAAGAGGCAACCATACATTGATGTTTCTCTCCCTCTCTCTAAAAATAAATAAATGAAATCTTAAAAAAAAATTATATAAACAAAGGCCTGGCAAAAAAA
>PVJI01011083.1:0-57585 GCA_004026765.1 Micronycteris hirsuta | reverse complement strand
AATCTCACAGAAGAAATGCAATATGTATAGTCTCACTAAAAGTTTACCAGGAAGTCCTCATTCCTCACTCTTACTGACAGATTTTATGATTCTTTTAACAGGTAATTGGTTCCATGACCCAATTTAGCTTCCAGCTAATGAAGAAAAACAGCTTGCTCTTCATTTAAAAAAAAAATATTTTTTTTACCTAAAGCAGATATTTTAATGGTGACTCATCCTGA
The DNA here is from genome assembly GCA_004026765.1 of Micronycteris hirsuta. NCBI lineage: Eukaryota > Metazoa > Chordata > Mammalia > Chiroptera > Phyllostomidae > Micronycteris > Micronycteris hirsuta. The sequence goes on along the minus strand of PVJI01011083.1, from coordinate 57,364 downwards.
GTTGCATTGTCTAAATGTTTTTAACACACTTGCCCAGTGGCAACTGACTCTAATATAAGTAACTTTGAAAGTTTATTTTATAAGTTTCCTGTCCTGACGTTATGTTTTATATGAATATTTTAATTTATTTCAGTCATCTTCTTAGTTAAAAGATTTAACTACTTTATAATTTGCTACTTAATTACTAGCCCAAATGTTCAAATGCTTTTGCCCCAGTTTTCACTCAGTGTGAAAATGTTTGGAGGGTAAAATATTTAAGTGTGCTAGTCAAATGTGTATGTTAAAAGCCCAATTTGCATGAAAAAATTAAATAGCTATTTTGCTCTTGATTTCCAAAATAAAACGCTATTTTCTTATCAAGTTCCTTACACCTTACAAAGGTGTCCAAGCCACGGCCCGCAGGCTGCATGCAGCCCAGGACGGCTGTGAATGTGGCCCAACACAAAATTACTTAAAACATTATGAGATTTTTCGTGATTACGTGTCACAGTGTATTTAATGTGTGGCTCCAGACAACTCTTGTTCTTCCAGTGTGGCGCAGAGACGCCAAAAGGTTGGACACCCCGCTAGTACAAACTTTCAATTCAAATCTGTAAGATCGTAAAGCCCTACACCCCTCACCTGTTACTATGCTGATTCAAATCAGACCCCTGGGAATGTGAACTATAACCCTTCTGATTTAAAAGTGCTGTTACTGCTTTCTATCAGGCCTGCTTCTCAAATACTGGCATGAACCTAACATGCAGAACCAATGTTAGAATTTACGAATGTGCCAGGCTTCCTGGCACACTCTGTCTGAGAACAATAAAAAGGGAAATGTCGACGAGGTGTCCTTGATTTGTCCCAGTCGAATGTATCGGTTGTTTTGTGATCCACCTTGGATTACAGGGCCTCAAACCTTGACCTCCGCGGACAGCTTCCCTCATTTCATTCTACCAACGACCATCCTATAAGCAAGCTTCCGTCGTCTGAATCTTCTGGAGGGTGGCATCTTGTCCACCTTCTGAAGTTTTTGGAAAGGTGGACAAGAGGCTAATTCCAGGATGAAAATAACACCTGACTCCTGTTTGAGTTCCTAAATATCTGTTAGGGAATTGTAGTTATTGTTTTAATCTGGCAAGGGAGGGCAGAGGAGAAGAGACGGGATGGGTGTTGGAAGTAACTGATGGATTAAAAATAAGACTTTAAGTCTAAAGTTTGTGTTCTAGTATATCATACTCATCAGCATTTGTTTCTCTGAGTTAATTAATCCCGACGTGCGCCATCATACCATCAGCTTCACACCGCTTTCCATGGACGCCGCTCAGGGACCTGAAGCCCTCGGCACAGTAACACTCGTAACTCCCTTTAGTATTTTGGCAATTCTGGGGACATGTCGCAAATTGCTCACACTCGTTGATGTCTGCAGGCAAAATAAAACCAATATGAAACATCTGCTCCCATACACTCTTTAGAAACCCTGCTGCTGCTCAAATCCATATTCACAAACAGTGAGGACTAAAAAGACTGCCAATGAAAACAAGCAGATACCAACATTTGTAGAATACTCTAGTGTTTCAGATACTGTTTCACATGCTTTCCATATTTTTCCTCCTCATTTCATCTTCTGAAAAGACTCTATAAGACATGGACTATTATTAAACCCAAAGCTGGTAAGCAAGGAAGACAGGATTGAAACGGCAGCAGTTTGTGCAATAGCAGAACAAATGTTTCCCTTTCCGGAAGCAGATGTTGTTTATTGCCACTTTCCCCTCTGCTAACTGGCTTCAGGAACGGGAGTAATTGATTTGGTTTTTCAATGGAGGTCTTAAGCTTCAGCTTTCAAAAGAACTCTTCCAATCATCTGAGTATGGCACTTCACAAGTTAGAAACAGTAAATTCAGATAGCTAAAGATGTTTAAAATCATCCTCATCACTTACCATCTTGAAAAGCTATCTTCCGACTCTGTACAGTAAAACATTTGTGTCTGACAGAAGTAGGTTTGCAGTATGTTGTTTGACTCAAGATAAAATATTTGATTTGTGTTTGTTAAAAAATCTGACCTCACACAGTGCAACAACAAACAGCCCCCGCCACTGAGGCCTTCGTAACCCACGTCAGTTTCAGAGCTGTTGCCGACGAGGAGGGGTCTGCCCAGCCCCTGCGAGGCACGGGTAAGACAGCACAGGAAAAAGCACTTGGCATCCCTGAGTTTTTTTTGGGGGGTGGGGTTTCACGACCCATGATTTTAATGAAGAAAACAGATCTTGACATTTGTCATCATTGGTTATACATGTCATGAATTTATAACTTACAACCACACTCAGACCTGACCGTCACCCTCTAATAGTCGAGTTGTTGGTGCGCTCAAGTATTTTAATGAGATCAGCCCCGTGAGTCATGGGAACCATGAGTGTAGCCCCACTGAGAGAGAATTAAACAGTGGTTTAATAAAAGGGAATGAGTGGAGAACATAAAAAGTGCGAGTTTCTCGTAACAAGAATTGGAGGAAGTATACTCTACCATCACAGGAATTTCTGTCCAAAATACCGGCTTTGAACCCAGGTCTACAGGAGCAGATAAATCCTCCTTCACTCAACTGGGTGCAGTTATGTTCACATAGATTTTCAGCACATGATCTTTCTTTTCCTTTATCTGAAAAACAAAATCCCAGCATTGCAAACGGAAGTTATAAATCAGATCCACCACAGCTGTGCACTGCGAAGTGTTAGCTGGAGCACAACAAAATGCGCACATCAGCCGTAAGTCATCAGCTGCTCCTGGAACCATAAACTGGTATGCATGAAAAGGAATTCTGCAATATGTAAATATCAAGGACTTCAAAAATATTCATACTCTTTCATCCAGTTATTTCACATTAATAAATTTTCCCTTAAGAAGGAATAAACATATGCACTATAATTTATGTTTAAGGATTATAATGAGAAAATTTTTAAAGCAACTTGAATGTACACTCAACAACAACATTCAAATTATGGTGCACTGCATTTTATCAAATCTAAGGCACCACTAATGCACCATTATTTTATGTCACACTAAAATAGAAAAGACTTACACTACGGCATGTTATTAAGTTTAAAATATATCCTGGTTTCAGAGATATTTAAAAGTGAAAATAAACATGCTCAAGGCTATGTTTTTTAGTCCTCACTCAAGGATATGTTTATTGACTTAGAGAGAGAGGAAGAGGAGGGAAACATTGATGTAAGAGATAAACATCAAGCGGTTGCCTCATATACATGCCCCAACCAGGGATAGAACCCACAGCTAGGAATGTGCCCTGATCCAGAATCGAACCTGCAACCCTTTTGTGTATGGGACGACACTCCAACCAACTGAGTAATCCGGCCAGGGCTAAACATGCATCTTAGAATCAATGTTTGTGATTTATAATTATCTACACAATAGATTGCCATGCGATCATTAAAAGTCATGATTTCGGGGCCCTGGCTGGTGTAGCTCAGTGGATTGAGCATGGGCTAGGAACCAGTGGGTCCCGGTTCGATTCCCCATCAGGGCACATGCCTGGGTTGCGGGCCAGGTCCCCAGTGAGAGCCATGTGAGAGGCAACCATACATTGCTGTTTCTCTCCCTCTCTGTCTCCCTCCCTTCCCCTCTCTCTGAAATAAATAAATAAACTGGCTGGTGTGGCTCCATTGGTGGAAGCATCATCCCATAGACCTGAAATAAATAAATAAAATCTTAAAAAAAAAAAAAGTAAAAGTCATGATTTTGAATGATACTTTCACATGGGAAATATGTCTAGTAAAAATGGAGTAAAAGATTGTAACACTATTTAGTATAGAATACTTCTTTAAAATTGTTTTAAATATCAAGAAATACCAAACTTGGATTAGTTCTCTCTTGATGATAGGATTCAGGTGATTTTAACTTTTGATTGTTAATATATTTTCTGGATTTTGTAACTTTCACAATTAAAAATTCAACTAATAATTTATCTTTGTAGGGCCCATGTGGATGACTCTGGTTATCCCTGCGGTTTCGGGGTCCAGACCCTCCAGGACAGCCTTTTAATAGTTCAGACTCTGCTTAGAACAATTTGCTGCTCAACATTGCCCCCAGTTCTCATCTCTGCCAAGTATCTGTCCAAGCTATCTGCCTTCCATTCCTGCCCTTCTGATTGGTTTGCTTCTTTTATCCTGAGTCTTCATACACCTCCAGCCCTAGGTCTTACAGTGAAGCTGACAAGGATGAACACAGACAGGGAGAGATAAGGGAAGGGAGGGTGGGGTGTGAAAGGGGGTTATCTCCAAAAGGGATTCAAACTTCATCTGCTTCTCAAACCTTTTTAAACTTCTTTAGAAGTCTCCTGAAGACAGGCTTCTAAATGTTTTAGTCAAAGAGACTGTGGCATCTCCTGACTCAGTTCTTTCAAATCCAAATAGATTTTTTCCTACCTGTCTTCCACGGTCGGCACTAAGGTGAACCTAACACTTCTCAGAGTCCCTCAGATAATGACTATATAAGTATATGTGGTTTGAACAAACTAAAATCATTTGAGTTTCAAAGAAAAAGAAAAATAACCGCTATAAAGCACGATGTCATTCAATGGAATGCTGCTCTTGGAGTTCTTAGGTCAAAGCCATACACATAAAAGCCTTACAGTAAAGTCTGAGCTCTGAACAACTACACGTTGATGAAATAAGAGTCCTTAACAAGAGCAGAAGCTACACAACATGAGATTCTTCCTCAAAGTTGAGGGTGTTCTTATAACTACTTTCATTTGAATATATAACATATAACAGCAGATTTCATATAACAGCAGATTTCCCCAAACCAGATATATGAAAAATGTTTAAATAAAATTTGCTTTTAATTAAATGCCATTTGAATAAAAACTACTATAGTCAATTTTAAGCCTTTTAATTGGCTCAGGCAACTAGAAGAGAAACCATGTTTGATCCAAGCCCAACTTGGAAATACTCAAGATCCTAGAACTATTCACATACCAGTCTTTAGATGCAAACTCAAGTCAACCACCCAGTTTTGCAAATTCTGTCATGTTCGTGCTTTTTAAAAACACTTGAAGTGATCAAGTACTTCATTATGTCAAAAAAAAAACCTCCAAACCCCAGTAAGAAATTGAGGGCAAATCAACATGGTATGGCTAGTCATTCATCCCCTTTTGAAACTAACCCAGAAAAAAAGTTTCCATGGAATCTTTGGGATGTCTCAGAAAAAACTGTTTAAAGCCCAAGAAGTTGAAAGCATGTGGAGCTAGCTGAGGTGACTAAGTATTTGAAGAACAATCTCCTCCTTCCTACAAGGAAACCGAGGCCTAGAGAAGTCAATAGCTGCCCAAAGAGGCAGAGCTAACAGCAAAGGAACTAGAGGACCGCTCTCCTAGCCTGGAGTCACGGGACTGTTCAGGTTCTGCCTCTCCTGCTCTGTGTGACTTTAAGCAAGTTACTTAAGCTCTCTGAGCTTCATTATACAGATAGGCATAACAGCAGTGACCCAATAGGGGCTAACTTGAGTGACCAATTAGATAATAAATGTGAAAGCCTTTCATAAGCACTATAAAGGACTACAAAGGTGTGAATTACTAGCATATTGTTCTAACATGTCCATCACAATACTGGGGCAGAACCATCCTTGGTTGTGCTCTCCATCTTTTTTCCACACAAACTCCTCCCTCTACTTTAAAAATAAAAATGTTCCAGACGTTGCAAATAACTGTAATCGAACAACAATAAAGTAATTATTTTTAAAAAAAAATGTTCCTTCCAAGGTCCCCATGACATCCCCATCTTTACCAACTACCCTCAGAAGCTTTTCCCTAGGTGCCAAGGATACTGCATTTGGCTTAAGATAGAAAAATGTGAAGCCCGATAAACAAAATATGTAGCTGGGAGGCACCTAGTGAACTGGGAAGGGGATGTTCTCTGCAGTGAGTAGATCAGACCCTGCATCCTGACTCAACATCTTACTGAGAGAAAGACATGACCACGTTATTTAACCTGTAAGCTGGTTTCTCATTTGTAAGGGGGGTGGGGGAGAGACAGAGAGAGAGAGAAAGAGAGAGAGGGAAACCTCACTCATCGGACTGCTGAAAGGGTGGAATGAGATAACTCATGTCGTGTTTAGCACAATGCCTGGTAGAGAGTAAGGACTCAACACCAGGCCGCGGTGGGCTGGACCGCCTCTCAGCACACAGAGTAAATTAAAGAGAAATATGCTGTACCGTTTACTTTATGTCATTGAATGCTTTCGTCAGGTAGGCCTGGATTATCATGATGAAGTATAAAAATAAGTACTTACTGCAACCCGTTTCATCAGACTGGTCACCACAGTCGTTGATATCATCACACACCAGGTGCTGTGAAATGCAATGCTTGTTGCTGCACTTAAATTCATCTTCTCCACAAGGTCCAGGGGTCGGACCTACACCTATAATGTAAGAACAAATTAAAGTCAAAACTTTTTCTTCTGCAAAACAAGATGCTTCCCTCTGAGGAAGGGACAGTTACTGCTTAACAATAAGCCTGTGCTTCCCGCATATCCCCGTCTCCCTTGCAATTACGTGGGGACCATGTGACTAGCTCTGGTCAACAGACTCTGAGTTGGAAGAGACGTGTCCCTTCTGAACTGAAGCAATTAAAAGCTCATGTGCCCCCGTGCAGTGGCAACCTTGAAACCCAGGTGTGTCAGGTGGCCTCATGACAAAAACATCAACCACCTGACACTGGCTTCACAGTCAGGTGGCAAACCATGAGGACAAGGACACTGGAGGCAGGAGAGATGGAGAGCTGTGTTATGTAACGGCAAAGCCTCCGGTAAAGACTGAAAGACTGAAGGCTGACCATGTGCTTGCTGAAGTTGTCGGTCTCAGGAGAGAAGTTACGAAACAGGGGGTTAGTGATGGGCACTGTTTACTGTTACCTGAGTATGGCAAGGTAGTATAAAAAAGAAATAAGCTCAGGAAAGTACTGATTGATCTACAAGCGGAAATGAAAGAAAGTCAAGTCCAGAAATCTGCAGGGTGGAAAAAGCTGACTCATTTAGATTCCAAGCAGTAAGAGTATGAAGTTTAAACAGCTTTGAGCCACAAAGGCCCAGTAAAACCTTAGCTGGATGGAATGACAGCCCATCTATCTTTCAAGATGGACTGAATGAAACTGATGAGCAGTCGAGGCAAAAGTGCATGAGAAAAACAAAGTAAAGAACTAGAAAAGGTTCAAGAACGATATCCCATAAGGAACACTGAGGTAATTGACTGTCAGAACTGACGGGAAGCAAATAGATCCAAAGTAAGTGGGGAGAGGTTGCACCTGAGTAATGCATGTGTTTATTAGGATCTGGTAAACAATTCTGTCAGCAGAGATCTGCAGTCCTAGGTGCAGCTCAAACTTCTGTAGAACAAACTGAAATCCCAGAGGTACACTTTGCAAACTGCAATTTGGGGCCCTTAGTTTTTCCTCCTCCCTTTTGACTTTTGCTTACAGTTTTCCGCTTTCTCATCACTTCCGTCGCCACAGTCATCTATGTGATTGCACACCTCGTGACTATAAATACAGCGATTATTGTCACACCGGAAACGGTAGAGTGACTCACAGGGAACACTCACTAAAACAAAAGATGGGAAAACAAAAATACAGTTTAAGAGTAGAACATAATGTCAGTATCTAAAGTGCTCCTATGTCAGCACCAAGCCTGCTTGATTCATCCATTCATTTGCTCATTCAATTAACCAGTCGACAACTGCATCTTGAGTACCTGGTATACAGCAGAGCACTGGGCTAGACATCAGAGTCAACGGGGAACAAGAAACCCACAGACCTTGTCCTTATGGAGCATTCATTCCGGCAGAGAAATGGACTTTACCAATTAACCATTCAGCTACCACTGTGGTAAGAGCCGCAAAGTAGATGAGCTATGAAAGCATCTACGGTGGGTACAGGGGAGGCTGCAGATGGGAAGATTCTGAGACGTGTCAGGTTTCTGGACCGGAATAAAAGGCTCTGTGGCTGGAGCACAGAGGAAGGAGGGCAATGGCGCATGAGGCTGGAGGGCCAGCAGGACCATCCGTGTGTGAGCTCTTATTCTAACAGTCAGGAGGCCATTGTCTGTGTCTCTGACATCAGTTGTCGAGCCTCCAGAGCATGAAATCTTCTTACTGATTTTACACAATGATGCGCTCTCCTTCCTGAATTCCCTCATCTGCTGCATCTCAAGCTGATATGTCAAAAACAAGCCGGAATCGTTTTGTTACCCAGAGCTGCACCACCAGCTGTTGGGGCGCGCCTGAGGAACACAAGGGTAGGACCTAGGCCCCTTACTTATTTTGCACAGGGGCATGGCTCTTTGTAGGCACCAGGAATTCAGTGAGCTCAACGCTTGTGTGGGTTCTTCTTTTATTACACACGGGGGACTTGGACTGTTTGACTTCCTTCTGCCTTTGTGCTACAAGCAGGGAGCTAGAGGAGAGACTTGTAACGATGTTGTTTGGGGGAAAGACTCAGATCCAAGAGCTGGTTCTTGAAAGTACAGCTAACAGAATTATTTGCTATGAATCATAAGTGCAACACAATGAAACAGTGTTGTCACTTTTTAGTGTGACTATGTCTCTGCCCCTCCAAAGTTTAATGTTAATAGCTATGGACACTTTATCTTATAGAGGGAAGCAACTTCCTAAGAACTTCTTTGAAAGTTACATATGCTTAAGACAGTTTTCAAGATTCATCAAGTTAAAAGCAAAACAAAATATGGTTAGCTCCTAACAAGAAAAGAGGTGGCAAGGAAAATGTTGGGATACCACTGTGAAAATGTAATGTACACTAATTACAGTTCTCTGAAGGAAAGGATATATTCTGGTGTATATTTTTCTAGAGCCAAATCTCTGAGCTAAAAAAGAATAGTGATGAATCTAGGAAACCAAACAGAAGGGACCATATGAACTCCAGAAGCAAATTGCAGTGGAATTAGACTAGGAGCTAATCAATACTTCTAGCAAGAATGTTTCTGAGTTATCTTCTCCTGTGCTAAGGCCTTTTACTTATACAAAATTATCAACCTTAAGCTTGCATCAGAATTATTTGTGGGGCTTATACAGAGACTGGTAGGCTCTGCTGTCAGAGGTTTGGATGGGGTGGGCCCATGAAACTGCATTTCTAACATGTTCCCAAGTGATACAATGGACCCCCCTAGCACAGGGGTGGCACTTCGAGAACACTGTCCTAGAGTCTTTCCAGTGACCCTGAACATGGAACAAACTGATCAAAACAAACTCTATTTTCATTCACTTTGTTAAAATCAGCAGTTCTCAACCAGGGCACTAAATTAAAAGCTATGGAGCTTTTAAAATAGACATTTGCCCAGGTCCTATCCTTGGAGATTATGATTCGTTAGGTCTAAGCCTAGGGTGGAGCCAGGGCATGTGATTTTGAAACGTTTCTCCCGGAGTGGTTCTGAGGTGCACCCAAACTGACACTCACTAGTTTAAAACATATGTGTCGTACAACAGAAGGGAATTAGATGGCCTTGAATTTCCTAAGTTCTTCTACGAAGCTCTAGAGCAAGGGTATCCAGCCTTTCAGCATCTCTGGGCCACGCTGGAAGAAGAGTTGTCTTGGGCGACACAGTAAATACATTGCGACACATAATCGCCAAACATCTCAATGTTTTAAGCAAAGTTACGATTTTGTGTTGGGCCGCATTCACAGCCAGCTGGGCTGCGTGCGACCGGCAGGCTGCGGGTTGGACACCCCTGCAGTCTAGAGGCTTGGAACAGATGTTTCGAAGGGCACCGAAAGTAGGATGACGCGGGAGAGGAACAACACACTCACTCAGACTCCAGCCACCCAGATCTGCCTCTGTTTACCCACACTCAGTTTCCAACTAGGACTTCTTTTGAAGTTATCGTGTTCTAAGACCATAAAATGTTTAAAACCATAAATGTTTGGCAGACTTTCTCATGTTCCAAGTAGAGAACTAAGCACGGAGCCTAAGAGAAATCACAGGGAAGCAGATCATGTGTCTGGCACTCAAAAACTGTACAACTGGCCCCAGGACCACAGGCTCCTCATGAGAAGCACTGTGGCTTTGCCCGGCGACCCTGCCCCCATTCACTCCGCCCCTCGGCTCTCACAGCACAGGTGCAGCTCTTCGTCGGAGCCGTCGCCACAGTCGTTATCGCCGTCGCATATCCAAGACGACTGCACGCAGACGTGATTTTTACATTCGAACTTGAGAGCTGGGCAGTAGGTCCCATTGGGAAAGCGAGTGGCTGTTGGTGGGGAAGAGACATATTCAAATGATGAGAAGTTACTAGTTTGGGAACGCTAACCTGCTATTCCTCCCTTAGCACTCTCCTTTACAGCCTGCTCTTTCTAACTCATCCACGTGTGTGTGGCCTTAAACTGCCTGAAAAGCTGATGGAACATTTCTTAAGGTCAGTTGTCCCAGCGCACTTTCCAACGACATGCGTCATTCTGTGGGTGGCAATGGACTTTTTCTTTAAAGGTGAGGGCAGCTCCTCAGCTGTGTCAGCCCTGGCTTTACCCATGATGCATTTGTATACTTCGTCTCTTTGAAAGCAGGTTTAAGATGTGGCAACCTGATCATCAACAATATCTACCATGGATATTCAACAGTTATTATTTATTCAGTGATTTATAAAGAGGAAAATGTGAATGGTCATATTGACATTACCTTTTAAATAATTTTTATATACCATCATGCAATTCAGAAACATTTTAATGCTATAAATTCAGTATGGTCTAATCCCCAGTCCAAGTTCTCTATACCCATTTATTTATTGCTTGACTATTCTTTTTACCTGCAACATTTTTTACCCAATTAATGATTTATATAGTAGCTGTACATAAATACTTTGATAGCACAGATGCTTAATATACTTTTTATTTAAAGTATTTTTAAATGAAAAGCCCTTGGATGACTACTGTGAAATATATGGATATGGTAACTCAGACCCTAGGTAAACTGATAATTATCAGCCAGTGCTGCATAGAAAATACCTATGTCCTCTTCATCTAAGAAGAGGTGGCTGATGAAAAGCGGGGTTCTGACTGCTATATCCATACAATTCAAAAAAACAGTGCACGGGAGTCTAGGAACTTACGACAAACTGTTTCATCAGAGGCATCCAAACAGTCCAAGACTCCATCACATTTCATTTCGTCAGGCACGCAGTGTCCACTGTCACACTGAAAATATTCGGGATTGCAGGTCCTCATCTCTGAAGAGAAAAGACTGTCATTCCCAGAATGCCTTGGAATTCTCAAACAGATATTAGCTCCAGGGGCTGTAGTAACTACTCAGTCACATACCAATCCACATCCTGTCACTGGCTGACCACAAACCCACAACTTATAGTTAGAATAAATAATGAATAAACTCTCAAAACTCACACCTTCCCCAAGCAAGGTAGGGAGTTAAAAGTATCTACACCTCTCCTATGTCTCTTAAGCTTTTCCTCATAAATCCGTATTCCTCAGCTCTTAATGTTTGCTGATTTTCCACAGACCCAGCCCTTCTTTAGTAAAGAGCTATAAAAATTACTTGGGCTTTATGATTCCTTTTCCAATGCTCTGACCTCTACACCGGAAAGCTACAGTACTAGAAGGCCACTTTCTGGGTAGTAATAGGAAGACTGATGTTTTTATTTGTTAACAAGGCCAATGCAAATGAAATTCTACTCCTAGGAAATGTTTAAGTTAAAATGAGATTTTTTTTAAATTTCTTGCGTTCCCCCCCCTCTCATTATTGATCTAGACTGCTATAAGTTAAAAATAAAGCATAGAAAATACAGAGCAGAAGGTACTGTGTAATGCTAAGGTTTACATAGTCCACAAAACACACAAAACTCATTTTATTCTAAAAACCTTGCAAACCCTCATTTGCAGACCCTACTTTTGTCAAATATGCTGTTAGTACAAGACTTAAGCCTATCAGAGAATTGTAACAGTTACCACAGTCCCGCTCATCTGAGTTGTCTCCACAGTCATTGTTAAAGTCACATATCCATCGAGAGGGAATGCATCTCCGATCATCACACCGAAACTCGCTCTCTGTGCAGTCCCGAGGGACTAGAAAGGAAGAACCATGTGGCCATCAGTGGGTACCAGGAATCACACACAAGGCAGGTTAGTGCCCGAGGCCCTCTGGGGTCCCAAGTCACAGAGGTCTGCTTGGGCAGACTGTCCATTCTCTAAAAATAGATTTTCTACCTCCATTTTAAATCTGTAAGAGGTAATTTAATCTTAAGAGAAATGTCAATTTCATGAAACTCTAGGTAACCTCCTACAGAATTCAACGTGAACTTTTGTATAAACAATAAGATGCCAGTTAGATTGTCTTTTTTGTACAAGAATAATCAGTAGACTGATTTTTTCCATTGCCTATGGCAAATAATGATCACTTTTTTTTAATTACTTTATTATTCTTCAATTACAGTTATCTGCATTTTCTCCCCTCCCCTCATCCCCACCCCCTCCAAACCCACCTCCCTCCCTTGCTTCCACCTTTCCCCTTGGTTTTGTCCATGTGTCCTCTATAGTAGTTCCTGAAAACCCTTCTCCCCACAGTCCTCTCCCCGCTCCCCTCTGGTTATTGTTAGATTGTTTTTAATTTCAATGTCTCTGGTTATATTTTGCTTCCTTTTTTTCTTTTGCTGATTATGTTCCAGTTAAAGGTGTGATCATATGGTATTTGTCCCACACCACCTGGTTTATTTCGCTTAGCATAATGCTCTCCAGTTCCATCCATGCTGTTGCAAAGGGTATAAGCTCCTTCTTTCTCTCTGCTATGTAGAACTCCACTGTGTAGATGTACCACAGTTTCTTGATCCACTCACTTGCTGATGGGCACTTAGGTTGCTTCCAGCACTTGGCTATTGTGAATTGTGCTGCTATGAACATTGGGGTGCATAGGATCTTTTGGATTGGTGTTTCAGGGCTTTTAGGGTATAATCCCAGCAGGGGAATTGCTGGGTCCAAAGGCAGTTCCATTTTTAGTTTTCTGATGAAATTCCATACTGTTTTTCACAGTGGTTTCACCAGTCTGCATTCCCACCAACAGTGCACTAGGGTTCCCTTTTCTCCGCATCCTCTCCAACACTTGTTTGTTGATTTGTTAATGATGGCCATTCTGACCGGTGTGAGGTGGTATCTCATTGTGGTTTTAATTGCATCTCTCTGATGGCTAGTGATGCTGAGCATCTTTTCATATGTCTCTGGGCCCTCTGTATGTCCTCCTTGGAGAAGTGTCTGTTCAAGTCTTCTGCCCATTTTTTAATTGGGTTTTTTGTCTTCCTGGAGTGGAGTCATAAAATAATGTTCACTTCTTCCTTCTAAAACATGACTAAAGTTAGAATGTATTTCATATCAATCTGAAATTGACATATACCACGAGTCAGTGGTATATGTTCAGGGAAGATCCCTATTAAAACTATCTTCAAAACGCATAGAATTATTCTATCTAGCTTGGTGTGATCAGCTCTCTGCTTTCTTTTCTTTACCCTCCCTGTCCAATTTCCTATAGTCAGGAGAGAGGAACTAAAACTTGACCTGTGTTTAGCCACTAGACTTCCTAATACAGTCACTATTCCAGGTGAGACGACAAACCTAAAATACAAGTTCTCTTTCCTCTGCTATTTAGGCCATTTTAGGGCAATATCTTAAGAAGTAATATCTTTGGATTAGCACCTTTCCTTTTTGTATTTCTCTTGGTCCTGACTTTTTATTTCTACTCTATCTCTCTATTTATTGTATTATAGTTGTCCTTTATTATGTCACCTTAAGTTCTTTTTGGAAAAAAAATTGGGTGTAAACAAACACATTTAACAATCTAAAGGTATACTCAGATAAACATCCTCATCCCAGAGTTTGCTTATGTCCTCAGTTATAGAAAAAGTAGAAACGTACCAGTTAGCAGAAGGTAAGAGATTAGGTAGCTGACATTCTGCTCTTTAGGATGAACGGCACAGACAGTTGAATTACAGGCAAAAAGCAGACCTCACAGCTCTGGCTGCACTTAAGGATGACAGAACCCTGAACTCACCACAGTCTTCCTCATCTGAGTGGTCTCCGCAGTCATTGTGCCCATCACATTTCCAGCGAAGGGGGATGCACCGGTGATTGTTACAGCGGAAAACCCCCTCAGGTTTGCACGTCATCTCCTCTGCAAAGGACAGTCGTTGCAAAGACGTCAGAAGCCAGTCATCGAGAAATGCCAGAGCAGCGATGGCTTTCTTGCGAGAATCTGAACATTTGCTACCGTATTCTCAACGCTCCCCGAGGAAGGAATGCCAGCAGCGCTCACTGTCAATGATCCTCTTTGGCTAACCTGAACCTGCCCTACTACCTGAAACTAGATCCAGTCTCATTTGTGGAAACTGTTCGGACAATGAATTGGTATCTGGTTTGTAATTTGCAACAATGGCCTGGGAAGGAAGAATAAGTGATTCCACCAGCAAATAGAACATTTCCATTACATGGCCTTTAATTCATTAGATTCAGTTTTATTAAAACAACCCATCCTTCCAACTAACCCTAACACACACATTCATAGTCACTTGGGTTTCAAGTTAAGTATATGCCTAATCTAGACAGATTCCACCAATTCACTTGACCTTTTGTCTGTAGTTATTTCCATGTTGCCAGAGAGAATACAGCTGACCAAGAGATGATATAGGAAGTCAGAGAGACATTCAGAATATAAAAATCTCCACATAAGAAATACTGACTTTGAAATACACTTTTTCATAGTAGATACTAAATTTTTTTCTCTAGCCTCCTCAATTTCAATAATTCTATAAGGGTAGACAATTTAAACTTATCAAGTATAAAAAAGGATTCTATAGTTAGCAAAAATTTTACAATTTCCTAATATCTTAATAATGTCTTCCCCAATTTCATTTAAGATGCTATAAAATACACTCCCCCAATAACCCTGTAAAATGCTACAAAAATGTAGCATGCTGGTAGAAGACTCAATAGTCGGTCTTTTTTTCGGGGGTAAACGAAGGAAAGATGACGGGGGAAATCCACCCTCAACTCCTCACGAGAGCCCTGGACACTCAAACGTCCTCACCCCTCCCGACGGCCCTGCAGCCCCCCTACCACAGCCTTGCTCGTCGCTGTTGTCCCGGCAGTCATCGGCGCCGTTGCACACAGCCCACTTGGGGATGCAGCGGTAGTTCGTTCTACAGCTGAATTCCGTGTGGTTGTCACAGCGATAGGCAGGGCCCACTGGGAAGAGAAAGTAACAAAGTCAGACCTGACGTCTCAGTCCTGCCAGGAACTGGCACCAAAAGACACCCGCCATTGTCACATTTAGGAAGTGCTGCTGACAAGTAACAATTACCGTGTCACCAACTAAGTTGACTCTGGCAACACATGTCTGTCTTAGGTGTGATCTGTTTGCCAAGAACAGAAAGGGAGTTTTCTCATTATCTTAGTGGCATTCATTTGTGTTGCAGTTTAACTTCGTGGAAAGAGAAACGACCAGGTTTGAAATTTAAAAACCAGAGTTGACCTGTCAGCTCTGCCACTAACTACAAAGATGACCATCCCCTGAATGGGAACCTCAGTTTCCTCATCTGTAAAATGGGAATTTGTAACACCCCCCTTCCTGACCTCAAACATTTCTCTGAGGCTCAAAGGAGAAAGTGCTAGACGTACAAAATGTAAGTTCTTGTTATTATATTCTGGACAGGTAGACATCCGGTGAATCAAGAGGAAAAATCACCCACTTCAGAAAGGAGTCTGGCTCAACCTGCAGCCATACAGCTAGCTGTACTTCATCTTGCAGTGCCAGGAATAGGCCAGAAATCTGAGGTGGGTGTCCCACAGGGATGCAGCAGGGGGCCCCACATCTTCTCTCACCCCACACAGAGGTTCGCCTTGCTCTGTGCTCCTGGTCAGGCCCCGCCCGTCCCACGGGAACTTACTGCATTCCTGGACAGGCTCATCTGAGTAGTCTCCACAGTCATTGTCTACGTCACACTTCCAGGACTGAGGGATGCAGTGACCGTTGTCACACTTAAAATAGCCAGGCCGGCAGATCCTGCTGGCACAGTGTGAACTGTCCTCATCTGAGCCATCCCCGCAGTCATCGATCGAGTCGCACTGCCAGGTCTCTGGGATGCAACGTTTGTTGGCGCACTGCCATTCGTTAGACTCACACTGGTGGTGCTCTACAAGCAAGGGAACTTGGTTATCAGCTCGGAAGGCGTCAGGAACAGAAGATACTGATTTACATAGATAGAGCCTGGAGAGCTGAATCACAGTTTCTCTCTAGAAAAAAATTGCATCCTAATGCACTTATTGCCAACCAGCACCACGATGGGCAGTTATTTCTTTGACTATTACTATCTCCTAATTTTTAAATATCTTTTATTTTTTGCATGCAGAATTAGGGAATAAGGACTGAATCACTGACACCCTACTAACTTCACCTTCTCTGATCCCCGCTGCCCTAATGGACAATGCTTTTTACACTTTGTGTTAAAAAAAAAACAAAAACTTTGTGTTTGTTGCTGTTGTTAACATGTTGTTTTTAGGATGGAAGGTTTTAGGGTTTTTTAAAGGGGTTGTGTTGTTTTTTTGGGGGGTTTTTTGCCTTTTTATAAAATGGAGAAACAAATAAACATTACAATGGAGAGTCCTTGATTAATATTGGGGTGGGAAAGCCTCGTTTCTCCCCCAATGTTAGCTCTCTAGGAGGGTTCTGTGCATAGCACATGATAAAGGACCACCAATAGCCAACTTACTATCTACCTTAACCATTTGCCTTGCAGAGACCTTAGGAATTCTAAACAACTTTATAAAAATAGATATAGGATGGAGTCTTCTCCTAGGACTTTGAAGCAGTTCTTGGTTTATGACATTCAGAAAACTCCCACAGAATCACGGTGGTACAAAATGCACTATGGAAACGGGCAAAGAAGGCGTAAAGCAATTCAACACACCGCACAGAGTAAGGTCTTCGTCCGACCCGTCGGGGCAGTCGTGGTGAGTGTCGCACAGGAAGTGCGGGCTGCTGCAGTTGCCGTCCTTGCACTGGAACTCTCCTAACCGGCAGTAGCGCTGCGGGCAAATGGGGGGCTCGTCGGAGCCGTCCAAGCAGTCTTTCTGCCCGTCACATTTCCACCAGATAGGAATGCACCTGCACGGAGACAGCACACCACTGCCCTCAGCAGAGCGCCGGGGGGAGGGAGAGTGGAGGAGTGGGCGATGCTTATTTGGAGAGAAGAAGGCAAAATGAGTCCCACGTGATGACACGCATGAGTTCTCTCTGAGCCTGAGTAGAGGACATTAAACCTGGTTACTGTGGTGCATTTTTAGAGAAAACATAACTAGATGAGATAGAGCAGGTTAGCTGGGACTCAAGCACACGCTGGAAAAGTGCTTGGAGTAAGACGATTGAATTCCTGCCACAACAAACAGTGGAGTGCACGTTTGGAGCTGTGGTTCTGGTGGCAGAGAGCATCTGGGGTTGTCTGTCAGGGAGATATAAAAGGCATTTGGTTATTGGTTGGAAAGCTGGAGGGAGTTAACATTCGTCAAGAGGTTATGTGTATGCTAGATTCTTCTTTTTGTTAAGATTTATTTATTGTTGGACAGAGGGGAGGGGAAACAGAAAGAGAGGGAGAGTAACACTGGTGTGTGAGAGAAACAGTGCCTCTCACGCACCCCCAACCAGGACGTGGCCCGCAACCCAGGCATGTGCTCCGAACAGAAATCGAACTGGTGACCTTTCAGTTTGCAGGACGACACTCAACCCGCTGAGTTACACCGGTCAGGACTGTGTGCTAGATTCTTAATCTAAGATATCTTATTCAATCATCAAAATGACCTGCCACTGAATCTTAGAACCTATGATTTGCATTTACACCCCTCCTCACCCCACTGTCTGACTCAGTCCCCCCAGTCACCCACGGCCTGTGGCCATTGTTAGGAAAGTAAGCTGTGGTCATGTTTCACAGCAAACACAAATGATAAAAAATGGCACAGTTAAGTAGGAAGCTAGGCCAGTATACATGTTTAAAAAGAGAAATTTTATCACTCTTGAGAGCTATATTTCAGTATACACATATAAGGCGGGGCTCAAAAAAACCTAAAATTTATACATTTTATAAATTTATTTATAAAAAATTATGTATTTATTCTTACATGTTTAAACTTCAGTCACCTTCAAAGTACTTTCCAATTGATGCAATATACCTATTGAGATGTTTTTCCACAGCTCAAAACAGTTTTTGAACTCATCAATTTTGATGCCTTTCAGTGCTTCTGCCACTTTTTGTTTCACCTCTTCCACACTGGCAAAACATTTCCCTTTGAGGACTTTTTTCATTCCAAGAAACAAAAAATGGCTGCTCAGGGCAAGATCGGTGAATAGAGAGGGTGGGGCACCCAGGTCACACTGTTTTTTGGTCAAAAATTGCTGAACACTCACTGCGATGTAAGTGTGCTCATAAATCACCCATCATGAAATGGGCAAACATATTGAAAGGCTCTTCCAAAAAAATTTTACTGAAGCTGAACTCAGCCTCTCACAACACCACCAGCTGACACACTGATACAGATGGGTTCCTAGAACACTCAGTGGAGGAGGCCTGTACTACAAGGGGCCCGCCCTCCAGAAGATAATTCTGTTATTTTTTGGTCCCCCCTTGTATATACAGGGGTGGGAAGAAGTAAGTTTACAGTTGTTTGTATGGAAAATACAATGATAGCAAATAAATAATGACACAAGACTAAAATTATTTGTATACTCACAACTATAAGGGGTTTTGCCAACCCCTATATACTCTGGCCCTGACTCTTAGGACAATTTATTAGAAATAAAAAACATATAGTTTGCTTCCTCTCTACAGATATAACATTTGCATACATAGGCACAACCATTTGATGAATAAGTCCCTTTCTTCCACGGAAGAAATTATCTGAAGTTGGAGACTGCACGTCTTGGTGCATCCAAATGAACCACATTAATTAGCCAAATCTTAATTCATTTGAAAACTCCCATCCCCTGGGACCTGGAGTTCCATGTGTATCCAAGGGATGGAGAGGCAGTGGGGAGAGCAGAGAAGAGACCCTTACTTTTCATTGTTAGCACACAGGAATTGCGTGCTAGAGCACATGGGCAAGCAGTGGGTACTGCCCCCCAGCTGGATGGTTTTGAAGTCATCCGGACACTCGCAGGTGAATCCTTTTCCTCCTGCTGCAATGAGGCAGAGATGAGAACAGCCACCATTGTTGGTACCACAGGGATTATTCACTAGTGAAAGAAGAAAGAAAATATATGTTCATTCGCTTAAAGAGAATACCAAGCACAGATGAGCTGATTGCCCACCTCATCAAACTCATCACCTCTTAGTAAGAAAAATTATTAGCCTAATTTCATGCTCTTTCCAGAAGTTTGTGAACAGGACAGATGAGAGAACTGTATAAGGAATCCTGTGCTTTGAGAAACTGATTTTTGTGCTATCGGAAATGAGACATACCCACTGGTGTTTTGGGCTAGAAAAGATGTATTCCTCAAAGCCCTAGGAGAAGAGGTGGGAAACTTAGCTTACATTCATGTGTCTAGAACCTAAGTTAAAGTTGTAATTCCCAGCAGATCTATGTTCTCTCATCTAAGGATACAAGTAACAGACGTATGGCCAAGGACAAGGCGGATGGGTAAACTGAGCAGCGTTTGCACTAATTTTCTGGGCTGCCGTTGGAAATAAAGACGAATTTGAACTTCTGCTAAAATAATATGAAGAATATTAACTTCCAGAAAAAAATGTTTAGTATCTTTATTTTGCCAATTCTCAGTTTTCTTATTTCTAATTTTATCATATGTTTTAGCAAGACACCACAACAGAGCAGGCCCATAAAATCCATTGTACCCCCGCCAAAATATACTCCAGACATTTGCTAGACTATCTCTAAATTATGAAATGCTTTAATTGCATGAAGATGAAATAAATTCACAAATAAAAATTCCTAACTTATGATAAATTGAAATGTGTTGCTCTTGATGTCTTTACCTTCTGGAAGACAACAAAAACAGTGTCCTATGCAAGTGGAAATTTAATAAATGATGTTTTATAATTACAATTCTATTCTGAACATTTCTTCTAGGTCAATCATTTCAATAGATTGATCTTCATATTAAGGAGCAATTGTTATAACCGCATCTACATAATTACAGTATATCTCTTAGGTATTAGGGTTTATTGTGGTATATAGGAAATGTCCTAATTTTTCAAAAGTGTTTTCTTAAGTATTTAACACTGAAATGTCATATTTTTAATTCATTTAAAAATACATCACTACTCCGACCAAAATAAAAAAAGTAAATATGGCAACATAAAAACTGTTCATTCTTACCAAAAGACAAAAAACAAGGTTGGTTTTTAAGAACAGAGTCAGTGTTAAGAAAACATTATCAGCAGCCTTTCCAGGAGGGGAATAAACCCTACAGGTATTTCCATACCCTCAACTCTCAGCACGTGTTCTGTAGAAAACACTGACAGGTAACAACACCCTTGCTTTACAAATCAGGATGTTTATGATGAAAGAGAAAAGGTGTCATGCACATGAACCTGAAGCCACTAGTCAAACTTCTGGGCCATCTGCTCACCAATCGGCTGCCTGTACGGATGGTACACGTGGATGTCATACGGTTTATGTGTCGTGTTCACCAGCATCATCCTGTTTGAGCCATCGTATTTGTTTCCCTTTTCAACTGTCCTTGTATTCCAGTCTGTCCAATAAATAGTGTCTTCGAAAATGGTAATAGCAAAGGGGTGAGACAGTATCCCGTCGTACACGATGTGTCGATGGTGGCCTTCCAAGTCGGAGTACCTGGGGGAGGAAAAAGTCGCTCAGTGAAGATAACCGCTCTCCTTTAACACCTTTAAGGACAGAGGGATTAATTAAATAATAAGCCCATCTTCCACAGGTAACTGAAGTTGAGATCCTCCCTAAAACTCCTCATCTTTAATTAAAACAAAAAATAAAATTACAGGATATTTTGACTAAACAGAAGGTGTAAGAGTTGAAAAGGTGGTGCCTTAAAAAGAGGAATAGCCAGAGGAGTTTAAATAATCACAAATTCCTAATCACAGCTGCTTTCCTGCAGATGCAGCTGGTTCTGCTGTCATAGGTTTACAATCTCTTACACTGATGTTCTCCATTAAGCACCTTCTGATATCCTGGGATGAACACCATTCTTGTGTCCTAAGTCATCAGAAGAAATCAGAGGATGAAACACAAAGCTGAAACTCTGCCTTCTTGTGAACATTTCAGGGGAGAAGCTGTAGTAGGAGACAGCTGGATTCTCAGTATAACCTGAGTGGCATATACTCGCTGAATTAAATTATAGACCAGCAGGGTTGACTTTGCATATACTGGCAGCCCATTTATTATTAATCATGTCCTGGGCACTATTAATGAATACTTCTCCAGAACCTTCCAGAGGAGGTTCTCTGATTTCAAAATGTCACAGAGCATCCATAGCCAAATATATAGGTCCTCTAGTTTTGTATCATTTATTTCTATGAGTCTGTCAGAATACTGATATTTTAAGTATTTTTAAATTTTGGAGCAGACCCTAAAAGTCAAACAGGAGATTGAATGAGCTACCAACTAAGAAACTTGATGATGTTAGCCATGCGATGTTAGAAATATTCTCCAAAACATCATAATTGATGGTCTTGTAGAAAACTTGAAGACCTTGGCCTCTGTTGATAAGACTGCAAATAAGTGCCCAGAACTTAATCACTATTTGTTTCTTTTTAAAAAAAATCATTGACCAGAAAGTAGTCTTGAGACCTTTCTTTTCAGTTCTTGCATGATCTCTGTATGAAGATCTCAGACTCCTTTATGAGTATTTTTTGTCACATGTACAACCACAAGCACAGCAAGAAGGATGTGATGGCACATCCCAACAGGTACGAGAAATGCACATGTTCTATAAAAATGTATTTGCTTACATAGTCCATGAAATGTGTATCTGAACACAGGCACTGCTACCCCTCCGGGAGCTGATCGAGTCAACATGGCTACGTGAATATCAAAGGTTCATTCATTCCCGGATCACAGTGCCTGACCTTATGACCCGACTTTTCCGCAGCAACCTATTGCCTCAATTTTAGAATCCAAGTACACCCATTTTATCAAAAAGCAAACAGATTATTAAATAGCTAGAAAATTCCTTTTTGCTTCTAATGCTCCTTAAAATACTATCTATGTATACACTGTCAATTTCAGTTAAACTTACAAAGCTTCCAAGACCAAGAATAATCTACAAGTCCTAAAGGACAATACGAATCCAACAGTAAAGTTGCTGAAGCTTCTTTGAACACCTTGATGCTTCTACTAATTCAAAATGAGATTTTATGAAAAGCTAAAGTCTGTGATGTTTCTTCAAAAAGAGAATACACACATCGTGGGAAGAGCCGAGGGTATCACCATCTGCACATTACATTGAAAGGGTATAAATACATATAAATTAACTAGAATTAATATTCTAGGTATTATGACCAAAGTTGAATTCTACCTAACAGTGAGTGAGTATCTGTTATGGTAAATTCTGCAAGGAGAATGCTAAAGATTGCCTTAGTATAAAGACAAGAAAGTATCCCCAACACATCATGTATCAAAACCCTTATAACCTTCAATTTTCCAAGTCTCCTTTCCTACTGACCCGAAACATATTTTAAAACTAAGATCATTAAGGTAATTTCAAGGGCCCTGGCGAGTGTGACTCAGTGGGTTGAGAGCCAGCCTGCGAACCAAAGGGTCACCGGTTCTATTCCCACTCAGGGCACATGCCTGGGTTGCATGCCAGGCCCCCAGTGGGGGGAACATGAGAGGCAACCAGACTGGCAACCAGATGTTTCTCTCCGTCTCTTTCTCCCTCCCTTTCTCTAAAAAGAATTTTAAAAATCTTTTTAAAAAAGGTAATTTCAAGGGACTGAGTTCAAAACAAGTATTAGGGAGAGGCAGAGGGTAGTGGCATAGCATGTCAAAACAACCCAGTGTCCTCTGCTTTCCAGGACAGGGGTGGCAAAGACTCTTTGTCAACTGGGGAAAACTGCAGAGAACGTCCCAATTCAACAAAAGAGACTTCTGAGATTGATTAATTTTGTCTGCCTTGAGCACCAGAGAGCACTAGAAAGTGTGCCGGGTTCCTTCCCTCTCAGCGGCATGTCCCTAACAGAACATGGAATTAGAGAACTTCAAAAATTTCCACACTGACTTTGGCAGCAAAATAAATTTAACAGAATGACAGAATTTTAAAGGCCTTTAAAATAAGCCTACTGAGTTGATGACAATCCCATGCTTTGAATGTAACAGGCTGCATATCTGGGTACCTGTTTATAAATGCTTACCCAGAAGACACTACTACAATCCAACCAGAACATAATTAACAATGCCCCAAATAAACATGTACTGGTCAGTCAAGAAAGTCTATTATCTTTCTTACAATGAAAATTTCTCATTGAACAGTATAACATTTAACATAATTTTAAAAAATTATCATTTTATAAGAATGATTTGTATATTGAGTAAATGTTAACAGACTCTACCACTACATAAACATATTGTACTTATCAATAAATGCACTGAAGTATTTTAGGGAAAATCTTTTCAACACTCTTTTTCTTTTTCTTTCTTCACATACTAAAATTTATTAATCATGTATTTGGGAGGGAAGAGCAAAATAAAGGGATAAAAAATTAAGACAAGTTGAGCACTAAGCTGACTACCATAGGGGAGAGATTACTAGCTCCACCTTTTTTTAGATGAAAAAACAATCCAGCCCTGGCTGGTGTAGCTCAGTGGATTGAACACGGACTGGGAACCAAGGGGTCCCAGTTCGATTCCCAGTCAGGGCACATGCCTGGGTTGCAGGCCAGGTCCCCAGTGAGGGCCATGTGAGAGGCAACCACACATTGCTGTTTCTCTCCCTCTCTTCCTCTCTCCCTTCCCCTCTCTCTAAAAAAATAAAATAAATAAAATCTTAAAAAAAAAAAAAAAAAACAATTCAGTAAGCAGTGAAAACACCAGGACAAAAGCCCGATCCACATGACTTCAAGGCTCACTCCCGTTCCACCCAAGCTCAGTGAATAGACGATAGGAAGTTTTAGAGAAAAGTGACCTCAGAGACCAATGAGAAGCTTCCTGGCAACACAAGCGTGGTGTTTGGAATGAACAGTTACTCAGTGGGCTTTATTCTTTTCTGTGTACGTACTCAATGTAACCGAGGTGCGCATCTGCCCAGTAGAGTAGATCATTGGTGTAATCAATGGTGATGCCGTTGGGCCACTCTAACTTGGTAGAGATAATCACAGACTTATTGGTCCCGTCCATGCCTACTCGCCCAATGTAGGCCTTGTGAGCCCAGTCTGCCCAGTACACATACCTGTTGGAGGAAACACAAAGGGTCAGCTCCTGAAGCTAAAAGAAGTCAGTAGCCACCAGACATGACTCTTCTTCAATTAGATAAATAAGGTTTACATTCTAAAGAGCCTCTTAGAAAGGAAAGAAAACTAATAAAAAATCATCTAAAAGGGGATGGTGTACAGAGAATGCTCAAGAATGAATGTAATAACTGGGGATGTCAGTGGACTTGGCAGAGAAAGTCCACTAGAGGTGAGTTAATTTTTTTTACCATAATTTTTTCTGCATGCAGCCAAAATATGTGACTTGAAAAGTGAAATGGTGTCATGGCAAAGAAAACAGAATAGCTCATGAATATCATTTGAATAAGCCATGCTTTTACCCATTACACTAAACCATTTACCAGGCAGAAAAAGCAGACGACAAATCCCAGCAAGATACTGGCCTTGAGATAACAGAGGCAGGATAAGGGCATGAAAGAAGAGCCCAAGATTACAGGGAGACAATACCCAGATTGAGGGTGAAGGACAATTCCTCTGGGATTATCCACGCAGAAGGTGTTGTTGGCATCCAAACAGTGCTCCACCAGCTTGCGGCGGTACCGACCTTCAAGGTCAGAGACAGAGAGGCAATTCAGGTGCGCATCCACCCAATAAAGCTTTCTGAAATGGAGAGCCAGGAGTTACTGACACAGAAATCTTGCTTACGAAATAGTGCACACTTAACCACCCAACTTCCGATCCAAGCTGCCTTGGAATCACACATACAGCTGTTAAAAGGCACCTATCCCCTCCTTCCCTCGGCAAACAAGGGTAAGGAGGGAAAGCTGACCTTCCTGCAATGGGACAATGGAACATGCAAGAATGTGTGCCACAATTCCCACTTTAAGATGATGTCACATGGGGAATTCTGGGTCCACATCTCAAACAAGGATTTTGGCTTGACTTTCTTCATATTTACTTCTGTTCCTGCAAGTCATTAATTGCTATGCTTTTTGACACCTAGTAGGGCTACAAAATACTCATATTCACATAGTCGATATTTTATTCATTATTCATCAGGCACTTATTGAGCACCTACAGCAGGTCAGCCACTATTCATGTAGAACTAGGGAGCAAACGCCCCGAGCCTCATTTTAGGATCTTTACCCTTAAGATGGTCAAATGGAGAAGAAGCGAAGAGTCCTCTGTAGGTCTAGGCCGACCACTATTAGCAGTTTACCCGCCTACAGCTTCCTTCCTGTTAACCACAAAGCCAACTACTACATGCTGCCAAGTTCCTGACAGATTCAATATTCAACAGAGGTGTTTAAAAGTGTGGATCATTTGATAAAGTTTAATCATCCCTTGCCTACGTTAAAGACTCTCAGTTTCTGGAAGGACTCAGAACAGAAGTTGCAGGTTAGCCTTTCTCTATCACATAACCAGCGCAGGCAATGTCGTAAGCAAGCCTGTGAACTCGGGACAGCAGGGGCTGCTCTAGAGCCCTGGTACCTGGCACAGCGTCTGACATGAAGCCGTTTCAAGTGACTGAAGTTACCGGTGAATGCATGAGTCATTCCTCACCTGCATCTCCAGGTAACTGAATGGCCAGAAATAGCAGAGGTCTTTTCTCCTTTGTGACATCCCTCCCCCAAAAATGATAACACAAGTTCTTAAAATCACTAGATTTTAGGCTCTGTGGTATCCCATTTGAGTATCAGGTATACAACAGGAAAAAAAAAAAGGGTAAAAAAAAAAACCCACGCGGAAGCATTAAATGTATCCACATATTAACCAAGTTGAAAAAGACTAATTCCCTGTTAAGATGAAAACATGTTTGTTTGTTTTTTTTAATTAACTTTTATAAAGCTCCAGTGTTTTCTTACCTGGCAACCCAGTCTACAGCCAGACTTTCTGCAGCTGGTAATTTGTGCCTCAGGATTGTCTCCCTGCTTGTCTTATTCAGAAACATTCTCTCAATGGCTTTTTTCTCTATATCAATCCAGTATAATCTCTTTTCTACTCGGTCAAAATCCAGTGCCACAGCATTGCCCAGTCCTTGCAAAATGAGGGAGTAAAAGGAGCCATCTACAGTCAGATTTCTCAAATAGTAACGGTTGCTGAAAATGAGATAGGGCTCGATGTTGCTGTTCTGCCGGCAGCTCTTTCCGTCGGGCTCTCGGATGTAGCCCGGGGCACACTTACAGATGTAAGAGCCCATTGTGTTCTCACACTTCTGGCTACACACAAAGGGCGTCTCCGTGCATTCATCAATATCACTGCAAGTCCGCTTGTCAGACATGAGCTTGTAACCCGGATGACAAGAACAATAGAAACTGGTTAAGGTGTCTGTGCAGTTTTGGTCGCAGCCACTGAGTGAAGGATCATTGCATTCGTTAATGCCTGCAGGTGAAAGAAAGTTATTAGAAAACCTAAAATATCAACAATGGATCCACCATGATGATCCAAAGTCAACATTTCCATGGTAAAGTGCCAAAGCTCAATGAATCATGCTAAAAGTACACAGACAATAGGGATTTCTCAAGGGTATCGATTATTCAAAAGTCATAGTTTTTCCAGCTTCCTTCCCAACTTAATCCCTCACCAGTGGTTTTAACAATACAACTGACAAGCTTAAGTTTCCCTTCAAAATCTATACCTGCCACACTTCTTTTAATCAATAGTTTTAAAGTAAAATGCAGGAGAGGGGAGAAAGACAAAGAGAAGAGACCAGGCCAGTGGGGTGCCAGTGGAACAGACCTCCCGGGGTGGGGAGGGAACACCCCGGTATGTAGCATCTTCGACGTCAGTAGTGTGACCACTCACATCGTGGCAAAGTTCAGCGTGCCAATGTGGCATCACTGAACAGTGATTCAAGTGTCCAGTGTATCTGGGAAGACATACACATGTGCGGCTGTCCTGTGATGGGCTGAGACGCCCAGCACTCCACTGAGTGCACCTTTGGCTCATCCTGTGACATGCAGCTAAACTCACACAAAAACTATCTACACTGGAGGGAGAGCATGTTCTTGTTAATTTTAAGTTTTATAATTCAAGGTGGTTTCTTGTGGGAGTTGGGGTGAGGGGGAAGTTAAAAGTCTCCCCTTCAGTCACCTGAGGATGAAAGAGAACAGGCTAAGAAATCCTAGCAGAGGGGCAGTTCAAGCAACAAGCCATTCCAAGGGTTCAAAGAGAATGAATGTTGTCTGCCTTCTCTAACAACGCTGGTGGGTACTGATGGTCTGACTTTGCTCATTTTCTCGTCTCTGTAATGAACTGCCTAACTGATGGACAAGCCCCTATACACCAGTAGTCTTTGCCTTTGATAAACAGAAAATAAAAATTTTCTACCTAGAAAACAGACAGGAAATTCCTGATAAGTCACAAAGGGTTAAGAATACATATTCAGCTTCCCCATTTTGCTTTTCCCAAATTTCTGTTAAACTCACCACATCCTTTCTCATCACTGTTGTCAAAACAGTCATCCAGGTGGTTGCAGACCTTCACCATTTCGATGCAGTGCCCATTATCACACTTGAACTGATGCGGGGGGCACGTGGCTTCCGGGATGTGGCACAAGTGCTCCAGCTCATCCGAGTCGTCTCCACAGTCGTTCTCCCCGTCGCAGATGTAGCCCTTATAAATGCAGAACCCATTCTGACAGGTGAACTGATTCTCACTGCAGGTGGGGTATGAGCAGTCCCTCTCATCGCTGTAGTCACCACAGTCATTGTGCCGGTCACACCTGTGTTATGAGACCCAGTACAACTCTTAGAGAGGGTGACAAGTCTCAGCTATCTCCTCTACCCAATTGACAGGTTGACCATTTCAATAACAAGATCACCAATGTCATTAACCTCTCCTCCCCCAGCACCTTCACCATCCCACCAATCTCCAGCGATAGAAGAATAGAATATTTAGCATACCACCCAACTTCCCCAGGTGCTAGTTGCTACCATTGTAAATGTGGGTTTACAGCTATTAAAACAATTGTATTCACTTTTCCCCAGTGGATAAAATAACTAACTACAATTTTTATAATTTTTGTGTTCATCAGATCCATTCATCAGATAATGAGACAGCTTATGGGCACAAGAAATATCCTGGGTAGCCATATGCTAGAAGAGCCCATCTCAAGTAGATACTCATACGATGTGTGCCATATATTATAAATGAGGAGATTTGGCCTATGAGAACCCTTATCTTCCCACTGAAGTAATGTTTTGCACTAGAAGTCCTGTTACTTCCATTTTTCATTGTAATATTCCTGCCACATACCATGAGATGTGAGTGGTAATGACAATGGGGAGGAGGAAGACTCGTAGGCTAGCATGGACTACCGTCAAAGGAAAAAGGCATTTTGGAGTTCTAGAAACTACGTATCTAACATTCGTAGACACCGTGAAGACAGTGTAGGTTCCTGCAACCCTGTGAGCCAGCCTGTTCTTTTTTCTCTACATCATTGCGAGACCCTATGAAAGTCATAATCACTGCCGGGGTCTTGCGCACAGCAACAAACTCATCTGAAGTCTAAAAAAACCTTCAGTAACAGTTGACTAACGGTTGACAATTCATAAAGGAATTTACCATGGAGCCACAGGAGTCAGAGGCAGAGCATTAAAAGACATGAAGGCATCAAAGTCAAATGTGGTCAATTTTACAACGCGTCTATGGTCAGATCTTCTAACCAGCATTCCCATCCACAAACCTAAGACACTGTCAATGTGATTTATACCAAAACGCGTGCGTGTAACTGTAAAGAAAGCTGCGATCAATGCAAGTTAGTTCAACTCCATTTGGTGTCCTGGGAGCTACTTAACTCATTTCCAAATGATTTAAGATGCCAGTGCTTTCTGTGCTCTTGTTTAAATGCAACCCAGGAGGGAAAAAAATTAGTCATTTAGGTAAGCAAATCACCATGTTTTTAGACACAATTGCATGTCAGTATTCCAGAGAGCTGCTCACAACACAGTCTTATCCAGATTCTTCAGCAGCATCACTAATGAGCCAAGAGAAAAAAAAAGTCAGTAGGAAATATGATCCTTTGTACCACTGTACCAGACAGGGAGGTACACACTCCGCCAAGCAAGCAAGAGGGTACGCGTCCACAGCGTGCTTGCGGGGAGGCTGCTGGCACTCAGGGCACAGAATTTGGAGTGTTTTAGACCCTATAGCTCAGGTTTCCAGACAATGGTCCTTCGTCTCTTCTGCCATAGCCCTTGTCAAAAGCAATTCATAAAGCTCAGTGGGGGGAAAAAAGACAGGGAGAGAGGAAAAAAGGAAGAAAAGATGAATGAAGTCAATAAAAGTCTGGTGGGGCAGGTAAGTCAGCTGCTAGATCATAGTAATAAAGAAGGCAGAGCTCAGAAAGCTCAGTAAGGGAGTGAAATAACCTAGATCAAATTTCAGACCTGATATAATAATTCTACTCCCTAGATCCTATGCCTAGGTTGTCAGAATATATCCAAGACTAAGGATACTAAATATTTACTGGGCTCAGGAGAACCAAACATCAGTACAGCATAACTCTTGAGCAGGTAGGGAGAAAATATAAAGATTTATTCACTTCCTCACACAAAGACTAAAAATCTACAAATCACATCCATATCAATTAAATGTAGACAAACCACATTTAAATGCAAGTTGACTTAAAAAGGGGGGGGCACTGGGGGGCAGGGAGGGGGAGGGGCTACAGCTCCGGAATGTCTTCAGGTTGTCAGCATTCAAATGGCCACCTCTCAGCAACGTAGGTGTGGGCCTCCTTGGGGAAGGAGTCATCCCACAAGAGCACATTTTCTAGATGGACATTTATCTACCTCTTTAATCTCTGTCATTTGTAGTCATAACATCAAGTCCCTGCTCCTCCCACATCCTTCACAGAAGATAACCTTGTCCAGCCTCCTCGGGACCACCACCAAGAGCACCCGGTTCTACCCCCTGCTCTATCCCAGCAGGGCCTCGGGGCCTGTGGAGGGGCTGCTGCCTGCGGCCCCAGAGGCCCTGCTGCTCTGATCATGTGCCAGCTTCGTAGATACTTTTCTTCCACCCCTAGCAGGATGTAAGCCGATGTCCTTGTTCCCTCATTATGCATATCTGACCTTGGCACATACAGTATCTCTCCTTGGCTCCAGTTCCATGTGTCCAAGTGCCTAATCCATATTTCCACCTGGGGAAGTACTACTACATCAAACTCACCTTCCACCTTTAGCAAAGTCCCTTCTGGACTCCCCTACTTTTGTTAGTGCTCTTACTATTATTCTCCTAGTCCCCCTGGATTGAAACCTATACATCATTTTCTCCTTTATTTTCCTCCATATGCAAAAAGTTGCTAAGAGGGGATAGTGAGAGATTTTAGTGAGGCAGTAAAAAAACAGAAACTTCTAGAATGGCCCATTTTGAATAAAACTATGAGAAATCAAACACCAAATATTCCAGGAGAGGTCCCAAGACGGGCAGACTGTGAGCTCAATCTGTTTGACTGACACTGTGTTAGAAGTTTAAATTTGTTTCTAGCACTGAAAAATCAAAACATATGAAAATCCAGATTTCCAACTTCTTTCAAACAAAAGAGCAAGGGAGGCTGGTGCTCCCGCCTCTCCTGTGTGATGCTGGATGCTGGCGCCGCACCCTCGGCTCACCTCCCCGCCTCTCCCATTGTCTCCCTGACTCTGAGCCTAAGTGCCAAGCTGCAGTTAGCATCATTCTTACACTGGTATTTTTCTCACAGCACAGAGAAGAAGGTGAAGCATTTCTTATCCCCAAGCCTCTATTCCAAATCGAAATCCGAGGTCACCTGCTTCAAGAAAAAACTGTGCTTATCCCACACCCACTTCATTCATCTCCCTGGGCCTCTGTGCAAGGTCACAGCGTGTCTCTCACGAGCCCCAAGCACTGCCGTCTTCACGAGCCCTTTCCTTCATAAAAATATTTGAAGTTATATTTAATTACAACATTGATATAAAGGCAGATACATATATTAATATTACCTATTAAAATACTTCCTTTGACTTAAAATTTCTCTTTTTTTCCTTGTAGTTTTTAAATATCTAAACATGTCATGGCCCACTAAAAGGACCCCGAGCCAAAGGCACTGATGCCACCCTGCCCAATGGGTAAGTCAGCTCTGCCCCAATGGATGGCTGAGGTTTACGGGGAAGTTTTTAATCCCTCTTCACCTGTAGGAGTCGGGGACACACTGCCCATTACTGCAGGTGAAATCGTTTTCCGAGCAAGATCCCCGGGTGCAGTTCTGTCGCTCGTCATAGCCATCGGTACAGTCCATGTCGCCATCGCAGACCCAGGACTGGGGGATGCACCTCCTGGAAGGAGGCACGTTGTTCACACAGAGAAACTCGGAACTCGAGCAGTTGTGCTTCTCTGAAACAAAGCACGCGAGAGTCAGAAACCACGCGAGAGCACGTTCTAGCAGTCAGATTCTCTCTCACCCACTATTCCTCTTGCTCTGAGTCTAAGAGGGGAAAGGAAATGAGAAAACAGGTTTAAAAAACCAATTATGGTAATGATGGTTCATAGTAAAAAGACCTCCAAAAATTCCATTGTAGTTGCCTTGGGCTTTGAATTTTTTTCAGAAGAAATAAACAGTAAAAACCTCACTTGGTTATCTATAAAAATAAGATCCTATTTTTCCCTTAGGGCTTCAGAAAAATACTCCTAATTTTGTTCATTGGATACCAAAAAATGCCTCACATTTGGTAACATTTTTTAGCTTACAAAGTGTAACCACACAAACACATGTGAGATAGGTACTTTTATGTGAATTCTACAGATGAGAAAGTTGAAACTCGAAATGGTTAACTAGATGGCTCACGGTCACAGAACTTTTTAAAGAGCTAGGGCTTCAAACCTAGGTCTGTTTTACCCCAAATTTAGTACTTTTTAAAACTACACTATAGCTATCATCCTAAGTACAAATAAGGCATATAGGAGGAACATATACCAACAAGGGTTATCAGAACCCATGGCACTGTTAGGAAAGAGATGAGATATAATTTTATAAGCATTAATGCCCCAGAATAAAAGAGCAGCTATTTTGCTAAATCTCGTGGTGGATGAACAGGAGACAAAGGCAAGGGGGTCTTGGTGAAGGGAGGTGGCAGAAAAGTACATGTTGGAGTCCCTGTTTGTGCAGCTGCCAAGCACCAGTTCAGGGGGTGGAGTACATGGGGAGCGATGGACCACCAAAGTCACTGGCATGGGAGCTTACGATCAAATGCGAACATCAGGGAGCCACTGTTATTATGGTTCTACCACGGAAAGACAACTTTTCTGAGACACTTTAGCTAAGAGTTGGTAATGCTCTGTCGATAATGGAAGGCGGTGTTCATAGTGTGTTCGATTACCCTTCTCCCAACAACAGCTCTGAGGTAATAGATGAAACTAGAGGCATAATTAATTGCTACACTGTTAAAGCTGTTATTAATGTTCAGTGTGGCCAACTGAGTTCTCTTCATCTGCTCTAGAAATGTGGGACGTTATTTCTTTCAGCTAAATGAAAGAAAAAAAAATTTAAATCCTTTTTCATCAGTTAAAGGTATTTAAGCACATGATAGCAAACAATTCCAGAGTGGAAAAATAAAGATAACTTGCTATCAGTGTGCATTCGCATAAAGAGGAATCTGCCTGACAATCATACTCTCCAAAGACAGAGAAAGGAATCTAGTGAGTTTCCCTGGAATGTGACTTGGCGGAGGAATGAACTGGTTTCACTTACCACAATGGTGTCTTTCATCCTCATCACTCATGTCCCCACAGTCGTTATCCCCATCACAGATCCAGTCTGCTTGGATGCACCTCCCGGTGTCACACTTGAACTCATCACTGAGGCATGTTGACTCGCTGTACACTGAAAACAAAAATAAAAAGTACTCTTGTTGCAAAAGACGTTCGCAGCCCAGAAATCATGGGAGAAGCCTGCTCTTGCATGGGTTGTCTAGAACACTGATACAAATTCTTTAATCACATCTGCGTATGTTCCTACTAACCAGGGACCTGTAAACCAGGGACCCCACAAAATGAGCCTAAGGCAAAAGAACATTTAATTTTATCAGAAATACAGCACAAGGATAACCATAAGAAGAAACAAGACCTTTAATAAGCTGGTAAAAAGAAGTGCAAGTAGGCACAGCCTTTGGAATAGATATCTTTTTTGAAACAGCAATGCCACTTCTAGACATCTAGCCCACAGAAATCTTCCCACATCGTACGCACAGAGAGGTTTCTAAAAGGAGGCTGAAGGGGTTCCAAATAGGTCTCTGTAAGATGGGCTTCTTTGATGTGAGTTATTTTGAGCTGAAGGCAATCAAGACCCTATGCGCTCAAGAGAAACTCTTACGTCTCCCTTCAACAATTTAAATTGCGCAGGGGGGTCTTGTCCATAATGAGAGTCTTCACCAGAAATAACATTTTGTGACCTTTCAATGAGGCAGAGTAAAACTTCTAATTACCGAATATCTGCTCTTCTTATCATCCTGCAAATGACCTTCCTTCCCTCTCAATCCCCAAGAAAGTTGCCTCTCGTCCTTAGCTCAGAATGCCTCCTATACCTCATTTCAACTTTCTGTCTCTGAACCTCCCACGTGTGCGGAGTGTCTGACTCTTTCCTGTATATGGGATGCCCATATGTATGTATGTCATTAAGTCTGTTATTCTCTGTTAATAACCTGTGTCA
Organism: Micronycteris hirsuta; assembly: GCA_004026765.1. Classification (NCBI taxonomy): domain Eukaryota; kingdom Metazoa; phylum Chordata; class Mammalia; order Chiroptera; family Phyllostomidae; genus Micronycteris; species Micronycteris hirsuta. The sequence goes on along the minus strand of PVJI01011083.1, from coordinate 23,308 downwards.
TGTACATTTGATCATTATGCCAGCCAAAAGAACCTCTAAAAATAGAGGAAAATTTCTTCCCCTCCGACAATGTTCATTCCAGCATTATTTTTCAAAGTGAAAAAAACAGAAATTACCTAAATGTCCATCAATGAGGAAATGGATAAAAACACACAGAGCATCCCTACTGTAGGGTAATATTCAGCAGTGCAAAGAAATGAGGCAGATCTGTATTTGCTAACATGCTGACAAGATCTTGCTCAGCCAAAAAAAAAAAAAAAAAGTGGGGGCGAATGGCAGAAAACGTATATATAGTGAGATCTCATTTGTGTTTTAAAACCTACCTATCAGGATGTGTACATAAATGTAAGAAGACACTCACCCTTAATTGTGATTATCTCTGGGGAGTGAGAGTATTAAAGAAGGGTAAGAAATGGGAATTTTACTCTTTTGTATATATCTTATTATTTCTTTAAAATAATATCACTGCCTATTGTGAGAATGTATTGATATGTAGATTTTGTGTTTATCTTCATAAAGCCATTACTGTGACTTTGGTTCCCATAGATATGGAAACTACTTATCCTTCACATATTTTAACCAATAGTTCATATATTTAAACCAATTTATAATACTATTCTACTCATATTATTTCATTTATGGATCCTCAAAACACTATGTGCCCTTTGTTCTCTACAGAACTTCCAGTGTTGGGGGGGAAAAAAACCTTGGGAAAGGCTCCAACTATTAGTCACTGAATTTAAACCTGAGAGAAAAGAGGAATAGAAAATCCTCTGAATTCAAATTATGCAAATAGTACTAAGAAAACAACCACAAAATAAAAAGGTTTATATATGATGGCATTGCTACAGTGACATTTATAATAAAGGAAAAATACAAGCATCTAAATGCTTAAAATAGAGGCAATCAACTCAATGATAACCAGTGGAATACCATAGGGCTATTAAAAGGGTATAAAGACACTATAACAAGGATAGGTAAACTCAATCAGCTCGTAAATATTTCAGGCATATAGGTCACATGCTCTTTGTTCCACCCACTTGACACTGCCATTGTAGCACCTAGGCTATTATAGATAAAATAATTGAATGTGTGACCACATTCTACAATGATAGAACTTTTTTATAAAGACAGGAAGTCAGCCTGTTGCCACAGTTTGCTGACTGCTATAGAGCAATATGATTTGACAGGTAAAATATCAAAATCAATGTAAAAGATGCTATCTCTGTATTTTTATAATTATGTTAAAAAATGTGCATGGATATAGATTAGAATTTGCAAATGTCAACAGCAGCCTCCAAATATACAAACAAACACAAACACGTCCAGGAATACAAAAGCGTCCCCAAAACTACCTGGAAAGCTCAGACGGCATGAGACCTTACCAAAAGCTGGCAAACAGGCAGAAGAGGAAGAGGATACGTGGCATAATATGACTCTGGCTCATGTATGTGATGATCCTAATGACTTTTGTATCCTCCCACAGTCTTTTGGGTCAGAACTCAGCCAATTCAAAGTCAATCATAATGAATCAAGTTCTACAAGCCAGGCACCATATTAGGTGCATCACCAAAATAATCTCATTTCATCAGCATCGATCAGCAACCTCCATATCCTGACAGCAACCCACACCCTGCCCTGCACTAACACGTTCTTAATGATTGTCTGCTGAGTGGTTTCAGCACCGCAGCTGAGAGCAGCAGCCAGGTGTGCAAACCTTCAGCAGCCAGGACTGTCCTCTGTGTCTGGAGTAGCTGGAAGAGTTTCTCTAGCTGCACTGTTATGCTTTCCACGCTTGCTCACTCTCTTACCGCAAGTAGCAGGTTCATCAGAGCCGTCAAGACAATCTCTTTCTTGATCACAATACCAATGGCCAGGAATACAGGGTCCAGAGAGGCAGTGAAACTCGTTGCTGCTGCACGTGTGAACGGCTGTTGGAGGAGGGAAGGAAGATAAAACCCATGAGCAAAACGCCTGCTTGTTCCCATCAGTCTTCACAATCTGCCTGTATCTCTGAACTGAATAAACAGTTGCCAAGAAAGGAAGACCAAGGCCTAGTCTTTTGGAAAAATGGAATTTTGTATATTCCCTTTCCATGAAAAGGAAGGAATATGGGGGAGAGAGAAGGCAAACAATACTGCCCCAATTTTCTGAGATATTTTTTCCTAGATTCTATAAATTCCAAAGTAAATTGTATTTGTTAGCAATACCTAAGAACTGTTCTTTTGATATATAGAAGACTTGCTTCTATGTTATAACATAAAATTAAATAAATTCTATTGAAATAATAATTCAAAGCAAAAACAGCAGTATGACCATATCTGAGCTCACCCCACACACAACTTTCAGTCATGTCAGACCGTGATTCTAGAGGCTTAGCAAAGTTCTGCTCTCATTCACCCTTGTTATATGTGGCCTTTATTTCAGTAAAATGACTCTGCGTATGTTTAAATACTGGTTCTTTTCTCGAGTAACCTTAGGTAGCTCTGGTCAAATGCATTTTCTAAATTGTTACATGGTTACAAGCCAGAATCAAGCCTTGCCATTCTTGTGGGTCTATAAGGCTTCCTAGCTTTGGCCCACGATACCTGATACTTTGCCAGGGGAAAAACACTGCTAAGGAAGCAGAAGTTCCTAAACTGTCAGCAGTAGCTCCAATCTGTATGTCCCTAGCTGATGGCTGCGTCTGAATTCTGTTTCTTCTTGTTGCTGTCACTACAACTGACTCCTGCTCTTGAGCTGTAGTCTAGCCTGGTGACAAATACAAACCCTTAATTCATGTATCTATTTACACTAATAGTCTCAAAGTTATCAAGCTTACGGAAGCCTTTTAATTTGAACTGCAAATACAAGAAATTATTTGATTGAACCAAATTGCTAAATATGAAATGAGGGTTTCTGAGATTTAAACATACTCAAAATTAGAAAAATTTTTTCAGTTACTAATGGTTGCTATCATCACATTAAGAGTAAATGTAAGGGTTTAAGGTGCAAGTTTTGCCTGGAGTTCCTGAAGACAAAAGGCCTTCAACCCTGGGAGAAATGGCTCTGCAACTGGGGCAGGTTACACACCAAAGCAGGTCTCTAGAGGAAGTATTTGGAGTCGGGCCTCCAGCCAGGGAACAGAGAGAAGGGGCTTCCTATGCCCATCCAATCACATCCTAAAGTAACTGCCTACTGCGTCTACTTACAAATGTCAATTGGAATGATGAATTAAAGTTTGCCCAAACTCCCAGGCCATATATCTTTGTATTAGCTGAGGATAGGCATCCCTGGAGCCACAGAAAGAGAAGGAGGCTTATCTTACCGCAAAAAGTGGGGTTTTCGTCACTCATATCTCCACAGTCATTGTCTCCGTCACACAAGTAAGACCGAAGAATACAAATATTTGTAGAGTGACACTTTGTGAATCCAGACTGGCAAGTGCGATCAGCTTGAAAAAGACAACCAGATGCACATTTGGACATATCCCCCACACATACACCATCAAGAAAGCCCATGCTGACGGATCTAGTGCAGAATTCAAACCACCAGAGGGGAGGCACTTTCAAAGCTATTACAGAGGCACAATCCATGACACTTAAGTTACACCACAGATTCTAGAGTAAAAAGAGGTGTTTCCAGCTGAAACTGCATGGAGAGGTGGGAGGCTTGCTTTGTAGTTTAAATCATTTTCATTATTTAATAGCATCAACAAGAGTCCCAACTCTTGGTTAAATAAACTATGGCATATCCACACAATGGAGTAATATGTAGCTATAAAAAGAAATAAAGATCTCTCTCTATATATACATAAGCAATGATGGTTTGATCTCCAGAATATATTAACAGTAAGAAAGCACAATTCAAAACAGTAGACTATCTTTTGTGTAAGAAAAACAATGGTGTGTGTGTGTGTGTGTGTGTGTGTGTGTGTGTGGAAAGACAGAGAGACAGATATGCTTATATTAACAACAACAATGAAAAAATAATGAAAAGCGTCACCCCTATGGAGAGATACAGTATGGAGGGACAGGACAGAGAGGACAAGGATGTAAGACTTCTGTTACTGTGCCTTGTCAAATAATTTTGACTTTAAAACCATGTACATTGCTGTGAATAAATAAAAACAAAATAGAAATGGAAAAAAGAAAAGCAGATGGGTGGGGGGAGGGGCGGGGAGAAAATGCAGACAACTGTAATTGAAGAACAATAAAGTAATTTAAAAAAATAAACAAAAAAAAAAAAGAAAAGAAAAGCAATTCCTAAATTTGGAAATGGTTAACAAATAAAGTTAATGGTGAATCAAGTTGACAGAGAAAAAAACCTTACAGAGAAAAAAAATTCAAATGTCTTCGAAACCAGGACTTTGACCTGGTTTCAAAATCCAGGGATATAATCCAGGGACTATATATACTGAGGGATATAATCTGAGAATAATATGTAGGACATCAAGTCTGAAATTACACTTAGTAGGTTTATTGGTATAGTTTGTGTGGGCATTTTGAAATTATTTTAGAATAAAGCAAATAAGTCCGTATGCTAATACATTAGAAATCAAGATTTTTAGCTTAGAGAAGGAAGATATGTGATTATAAAATCTAAGTAAAACACCTATAAACTTAAATTAAAAGGGAAAATACTGATATAAATTTACTTTTTCCCTAAAAAAATTACTTCCTACCTCTGTCCACTGAGAAGGCCTAGAAGCAATGAAAGCCCAATAGGAGTAGGGCACTCCAAGACCATGGTCACTTTTACACACCACAAGGAACTAAGCCTCCTTGCGTAAGTGGTCCCTTCCAGGGCTGAGACAGGCATGTACTGGGCTAAGCTATGGAGGACTGATAGGCCATGTCAAAGTAACAGAGCAGCTGACTTAGCAGGGCTCCTGCTGGCCTGGGATAGGAAAATTGAACACTGAAAAGAATAGATTACTTCAGAGCATTAAAACTCATAAATTATGTAAAAATCGATGAATTTAATATAACACTAAAAACAAAAAACTTGGTGCCGTGGCTCACCGACTCATTTCCCTGGGAATTGATGGACATGGGGAAACAACCCAGCATTCACCCTGCAGACTTGCACGTCAGGGTGACAAAATAGTTGACGAGGGGAGTTTCTTCTTCATGGACCTTCAGCTAATAGGTGTAGAAGGAATCATAGAATTTTAAAATGCCTGTTTTGTAATATGGGTTTATGGAACAACCATCCACTGATGTCTAAACCCCTGGGTAAATGGTCGACGGGAACTTCCTAAGGGAAGATGCAGGCTGACTCCCCAATCCATTAATTAGTCTTATTGTCACCTAAAGCAGAACAGCCGAGCATTATGTGCCTCATGATGAGATGTAAGAGGAAATACTCAGTTTCACCTGTGTACTATTCTACACGTAGCACTGAACCTAATGTATTCAAATCTCTAGGTCTGAATTCCAGATAGCAAGAAATAAGAGAGATAAAATAACAAATTAAATAACTCAATTATGCAACTAGTCAAATCCAGAATGTGGGACATTCCACAAGACAAATCAATGGCTTTTTTTTAAAGTGGGAACCATTGTGGCATAAAAAACAATAAAGATTTATAACAATCAATATCAATGTATAGACCTTGTTGGAATCTTATTTTGAATAGAGCAACTGCAAAAAGACATTTTGGATAAGTGACAAAATTTGAATATGGACTCATATATACTGGTATATATTAAGTACTATTGATTTTGCTAGGCATTATAATGGCATGGTAGTTGTTTTTCAAAATGTCTTTATCAATAATATGTTTGTCTGGGAGTTACCTTAAAATACTCAGAAAAAAGCTGAAGGAGGTAGATGAGACAGATTGGCCATTTGTTGATAAATGTTGAAACTGGGTGATGGGTATATTATGCTATTCTTTATGCTTTGCTGTATATTTAAAATTTCCCATAAGAAAAGTTATTTTTAAAAGCACATCCAGATAAATATTTTATGTAACCCTACTCACAAAAGCAGCAGAGCATATAGATACATCTAAAATGAAAATATATTTGGACTTATAGTCTGCTTTTTTGTTTTCACAAGATGCTAAAATGCAAATCCCAGACATTTTAGAAAAATCAATAAACTATAAAGCAATTTACCAGAAAAACTAAAAAGACAAATCATTTTCACTAACACCACACTCTACAGCTTTTTACACAACAAACATTAACCACAACACATTTATGTAATAAGTTTTTTGTCAGTATCTACTGGTAAAGCTTTAAAACAGTCAGGAATTTTGCCAAGTGAACTTTTAATCTGGCAGATACATAAACCAAAGATAAAATATTTGAGGTTAAAATAGTCAATGGTTTTCTGGGTCCATAAATTTAGGCAAATCATTCAAATGTTAAGTAGAGTTGCTTTTAAAAATCAGTTAGTAAAATATATTAAATGAAATGTATGTTTTGGATGCATACTTAGTTCTTTGTTTTTCAGAAAGCAAGACTTCAGACCCCAAAGCAATGATAAGTACTTAGGATGAACTTACGGCAATTTTTCTCATCTGAAGCATCGTTATCATGGCAGTTGTTTACACCATTGCAGACAAACTCAAGAGGTATGCACCTTTTGTTATTGCAAGTAAATTCCGTGGTGGCATTACACTCACTGAACTGGCACCCTTCCTCATCACTGTTGTCACCACAGTCGTTCTGATGATCACAGCGATAACGATATGGGACACATCGCCCATTGTCACAGGTGAAGGCTGTCGAACGGCAGGTGTGAAACGCTAAGGAGGAGAGAAACATTGAAGAAGCCTCTTGATTTAAGCATCATCCAAATTTCTCAAAAGATACAGTCAAATAGAATAGACACTTAGAGTTTACCTTTCAAGGCAAAAACAGCTGCAAAATGGACTGCATGCAAATTGAGATAACACTTTAAATTAGTTTAAGCAAAATACGATGTATGCTTTTTTGAGCAATTGAAGCATTTTAAGCAAATGGAGAAGTCACTCTTATTTCTCTATCATCTCAAACACAGAAAAGCATGTAAACACAGTCTCTTTGCAGAGTCTACTACAAAAAGGTAACTAATTTCAGAACTTCCTAAGACAGTCTCCTGTGTTTTACTTACCCCATTCAGATGCAAGCTGAATACTGGGACTGATTTCAATAGAACTACTGAATTAATGATCTTTCTGCTACTGAATAAAATGATAACAATCACCTATTGGAGTCCTTAGTTCCATGTTAAGTCACGTTTAACACGCATCAAGCCTTCTGCTGTATTCTTTATATTGTTTCTCTCATGCCTCACAAGAACCCTAGTAATAGCTCCATTTTACAGATGAGTTGTCTGAGGCTCAGAGAGGTTAAGGAACTTTCCCAGGGCTATACAGATGGTGTAAATGGCATAGCCAGGATTTTGATTCAGCACTTTTGCTTTTAACCACTACAGAGGGGGTTCCTAATGAAGCCATTCCACAGCATATATATCAGCTTATATGTCATTTAGCACAAACACAGTCTGGCTTCTCAGAGTAAATGCTTTTCAGTTATAACGGGATGCTTCAGCACCTACTGAATACCTATTCCCACACAGCAGGATTCTGCACCAAACACTTCCATAAAGGCAACCTTAGTGCCTATCAAAAGTTCCAAGAATTTAACTCACCACAAACACTTTCCAACTCATCACTGTTGTCACCACAGTCATTTCTGTTGTCACACTTCCACTGCTCCGAGATGCAGCGCCCATTGAGACAGGTGAAATTGGAACCAACACACCGCATACCATTGTCCACAATGCAGTGCTTATTGTTGTTGGCCAGATACCAGCGGCCCTTCTGTGGGCACTGGCACTCGGCGCCATTTGGACCTGAAGAAAGGCGGGCCCAGAAAAAGCCAAAGATTTGTGTAGCAAACAGTCATATTTTCTCCCCCAGAATAGCCCTTGGCAACAGCCTCTATATTAAATGTGCTATAAGACAAGCCATGGAAACTGCTCCCATCAACCTTTCAATGATATTCTGAGTCATTTTTCCATCATGAAGAACTACCACCAATTAGCAAATGTGGCTAATTCACCCCAGTCTTTAAACAGCTGCTCATCTACACTGAAACAATTACAATGAGTCTGACTTCTCAGCAAAATCTGCAAAGCAATGGTATTAAAAGGCACATCTTCCTACGAATCTGTTGTTCTCAATAAAACCCTGGAAGCACATATCACAGATCATATCATCAGAAATATTTCCAACTATAGATAATAGTGGAAGAATTAAATCTCAAATCCCCATCGTTCTACCTCCATCAAGCTTGAATTAAAAATGCCTTCATAAGAAATCTTCATATCAAACAGAAAAAATATATATATATATCAAAGGCTTGCTCTGAACACAGACACTCCCAAATCTACTTTTTCCCACATCAGACAGGTAATGTCAGAGCTGCAACAAGGCTTAAGGGAGGCACATCTCCCACAAGAGCATGAACATCCATTCATCGCACTTACGAACTGCAAAAGGATCTCCCAAATCTATTTTCTGAATTACCCTCAAATCAAGAATTTGAGTATTCTTCTCCCATTAGAGCCGAGTATTCCTCCAGCCTTCCCTCAGTTGTCACCATTAATACGGCTCTCCGTGACTCTCCCTGCGCGGGCAGCGGCTCACCTGGCGCGCAGATGTGGCTGCAGCCCCCGTTGAACTGGTCGCAAGGGTTGCCGCACTGCTGGGGGCGGTCCCGCGCAGCCACACGGATGCTCATCAGCCGGAACGGAAAGCTCGTGGTCATCGCCGTCTGGCCGGCCCCGTCGTATTTGTTGGCTCGGTAAATTTTTTTCGTGAACCACTCAGTCCAGTAAATGTACTGGCCGTGGACAGTCAAGCCGAAAGGACGGAAGATGGTGCTGACGACGACCTCGCGCTCCGCGCCCCTCAGAGTGCTGCGCTCAATTTTGCGCCTGAAACGAAGTTAAAGAAAAAATGCTGGATGGAGCCCAGAAAGAGGAAGCTCCTCAGTGGGCGGCAGGCCTGGGCCTCGCCGCTGCCTTCACACGCCTCGGCTTTCTTTTCAAGGGGAGTGCTGCGGACCAGGCCTGTTTCTGCAGGTAACGGGAGCTCTTAATGTGCCTGTCAAACAACGGCCTATATAAATCACTGGTTTCCAAATATTGATTTAACCTACAAGTAATCCTATAAAAAGGACCAGGCCTACATTAGTAACACGAGAATATTATGAAACATTACAATAAAATGTTAATTATATTTCCCTTCCAACTCCCTTAATGAATTTTTCATTTGTCCTTTACCTGGAGGTATTTTGTTTTAAATGAGAAAATGAAGAAAAGCTCAGGTTGTTAGGTACTCAGTGTCACAGGCCCCAAAACAAAATAATCCAGAGAAATTAAGATTCCTGACATGTAGATACCAGGCATAATAAACAAACTTATCTCATCTCTTCAATTAATCCATTAGAATGATGGAAATGTGAGTAATTTCAGGGGTACTTGGAGAAGTTACATATAAAAGTAGAGTTGACCAAAAGTATCTAAGAAAAACATTATGAAATTGTCAGAGAAAAAGCTGCCTCAAGAAGAATATTTATTTGGGAAGATAACCAAAGTCAAGACTAAAGGAAAACATTTTTATAAGACACTAAACACTAAAGCCCAGAGAAAACTTGTCGGTGTGCATTTAAAAGCCATTCGTATTTTATGGTAGTTACATGGGTCCTGCAGGTCAGGGGTCCCCCGCCCCCAGGCGGTAGACGGGCACCTGCCCATGCCGCCTGTGAGAAACCAGGCAGCAGAGCAGGAGGCGCACGGTGTGTGAGCGAGCTCCACCTCCTTTCCCACCCTCCCTGCCCCGTGGAAAAGCTGCCTCCCTCGAAAGCAATCCCTGGTACCAAAAAGGATGGGGCACCACCGCTGCAGATTTTAGATTGAGTGATTACATTTGTAATTATAGTGGAAATGTAATTCATCTAGTAATGCATCTTTAAATGCCTTTTAGTTCATAATTATTCAATCTCACAACATACATCAACTTTCACAGGTACATCCATCAAGCTAGGATATAGTTCCTAAACCTGTGATTCTACATTTTGGCCATGTCTGTCTGGCATTCTATATTTTCATTCCAGTATGCAAATCTCTCTTCTTCGTAAATGGAAAGAACTCCCTGTCTGCACCCACATGACTGACCAAAGACACATACAAACTAGCATCTGCCCAGTAGAGAAGGTCTTCCTCGTGGTCCACGGTGAGCCCAGAGGGCCAGACCAGGCTGCTGTTCACAATGGGCTCCTGGAAGTTTCCTCCCACTGTGGCTCTCTCAATTTTGGCATTCGTGCCCCAGGAACTCCAGTAGATGTACCTAGTCATTCAAAAGGAGTCGTAATTAATTCATCCCAAGGAACCTCAACATCTTTACCTAAAAAAGAATGACTCCCACCCACACAACGCGCCCAAAGGGGATTTACTGAGTCAGAATATTGACTCCCTAGTATGCTGCCAACATTTCTAGCGTCAACGTGAGTTCCCTCCCAAGGCAAGCCGCTCATGCTCTTTCGCCCTTGCATACAGTGTTACAAGTCCATAAAGTGTTGGCCCTCTATGAACATAAAATAACTTCAGGCCCCTCTCCCTTCAACAATAAGTAGACGGAAATACAACCAAGAAGGTGATGGCATACCCTCCACAAGGATCTAAGACAATTGCTCTTGGCTTTATAACGTGGGCTATCACAGCACGCTTAGACCCATCCTCAGCCATGGAGTTAATCGTCTCGTTGGTGTAGTCACTGTAATAAATTCTTCTACTGATCCAGTCAAAAGCAATGCCATCTGTAGTCCCTATATCTGGACGTAACCAGCAAACACACACACATGTTAGAGTCTCATATGCATTTTAGAATCACCTGGCCATCCACGTGTTGATCCCACTGTGTCCAAAGTAAGGCATACCTGGAGTGCACTTACCTGAAACAATGATGGTGGGAGAACTGATCCTTGTATCCAGGTTGACATAGGAAATCTGGCCGTGTCTAGCTTCTAAATTATGTGTGAAGTAAATTCGGTTATTGATGCTGTCATAGTCTAGTGCCATGACATGTCCTCCCACATTTATTGCTTGGAAAGGTAAGCTATGGTCTTCAGGATCCAAGTGCAGGCTTCCCAAGGAGTTCTCCAAGGCAAAGATGAGGAAATTTTGTTTTGTGATGGTACAGCTCTTGCCGTCACGGTCCAGGGTCCCAAAAACACAGCTACAGTTCGGGGCGAGCAATCCAGGCAGAGCAAAGCAGAGATGGGAGCACCCACCATTATTTTCTAAGCAAGGGTTGTTGTTGACCTCAGCTGGTGACCGGGGCTGGACACTCTGGTCAAAGACAGTCACGTCTCTTAGCCAATTGATATTGTCCCTGATCACTGCTGGCGGTTCTGTGTTCCCTGGCTCCTTGCTAGCTTGGAAGATTTTTTTTAGATTTCTGTCTACCCATATGATAGAATTTCCAAAAACAGTGATGGCATAAGGAGTTGGGTAGCGACTGCCATAACGAATCACTTTCACTTCCTTTCCTTCAATATCAATCCTTGAAATTACATCTAAAGTATCATCAACCCAATAAACATAGCCATTTCCGTGGTCCACAGCCAAGCCCCGTGGTGTGATGATGCCCTCGGACACAAGCACAGTCCGATTGGTGCAGTCAAGGAAAGCACGTTCAATCTTCGGGTTCTGCCCGTAGTCGGACCAGAAGAGGTATCTGTCCTTGGGGTCTACAACAATATCCCTGGGCATGTCCACTCTGACTCGAAGGAGAACACGGCGGTAGGTGGTATTGATCCGCAGAACTTCTATCAGTGTTTCAGACTCAAAAGCATTGATGAAATAAAGATTGTCTGCAAGAAAGAATTAAAGAGCATGCGCATAAATGGAAAAGTGGGAAGAAACAAGAGGATATTCAGAACAAAATGTGTAAGGCTGAGGTTTGGCTCAGTATGTATTTTCTTTTCCAAGATAATGAATGCCTTTTTAGACTTAGAAAAATAAATATTTACTCAGGATCTAAAGAGATTGTTTCTTCAAATTTAAACAGAATGTGCCTATCTTCAGCTTCTAAACCATGTTAGAATTCGGCAAATGTCTGAACCCACTTTTTACTCAAAGGTTTTTTTCCAAGGACGTCCTTCTTTTTCTATCTGAATGTTGAACACCTGCATCTTCAAAGACTCTAAATATGCATCGCCATGGTGTGACTTCCACTCCCACATGGAGAAAAGGAGCGAAGAGGGATCAGGATCTCTGGTTGTAGATCAATGTCATCAGTGGTCTTTGTGCTAACACTGACATGAGGTCTAGTCCTAGTCTTCCTAACCGGTATAGATGTAGTCATTCCACGAACCTTCTAAGCCACCAAAACAAATCTGTGTTGCCTTTGAGCATTATAAAACAAGGCAAGGAAAAAAAGACCATGTTGTAAAGACAGTACAATGAAGAGTGATCCCACATTGAGTCCATGTAGTTGAAAGTTTGTCGTTAAACTACCTACCAAAACACACCTCCTTTGTTCCTATATCTGACTCAAACCTGCTCTAGAAAAACCATGCCAGTATGCAATGTTACCAATCTATTCTTTTTATTATCTATTTCTAACTGGACTATGTGTATTCTAATCCTGTAATCCAGGATTGGCAAACTTTTCCTAAAAAGGCTTGTTCATGGTAAATATTTGGGGCTTTGCAGAGCATGAGGTTGCTTTCACAAGTATTCATCTCTGCCACTGAAACATAAAAGCAGCCACAGACAATACATACACAAGTGGGCATAGCTGTGCTCCAGTGAAACGCAACTTAAATGCAATTGGCAGTGCACCGCCGTTGGCCCATACGACACAGACTACTGACCCCGCTTTAACTCTACCCTCAGTAATAACATGGTAAATTCATAATCAGGAATGAGATTTAGGAACCCAGTTAAAGCCTATCTAACCATACTTTCATATTTACTATTTGCAATAAACTCTTATTATAGTACCTGGGTTTTTATAATACATTTTAATATCTCTATGTGATGTCTACTCACTAAGCTGGATAATACTCAGTGAGACCTATTTTTGTAGAATGGTATTATATTCTAAAAATTATAATGCATTTGATTCTCACTGTATCATTAAAAATGAGTGTTATTTCAAAATTAAGTACATGAGCCAATACAACTAAGTTAATGTAATATCGAGTCAGGCATTTTAATAGAACTACAATAGAGGAAGTACCTAATTAAAAGGGCTTTATGAATTAACAAGAGGAAGGAATTAAGAGTTGGGCAACTAAAATTATTGGGCTTTAAAATAAACACTTGTCATTTCATGGTTTACATTTTATTTTAGGATCAGAAATACAGATCTGTAGCATATATAATGTCAGACTAAACTTTCTAGCATAAAACAAGATGATAGAGATACAAACACACCCGAAGAAACAATGACATCATTCTGCAGCTTACCCACCTGCTACCCAGTCCACTGCGATACCCCGCACTCCGTTCTCTCCTATCCCATGGGTAACAACGTTTGTAAAACCAGACCCGTCGGGCCGGATTCTACGGATGGCATTATAAGATTTCTCAGAGATGCTAAAATCACACCAATAAATAAAGCCAGAAGACACATCGACATCCACATGCAGCGCATTTCGTCCTGGAATGTTTAAGAAAAGATCATTAAACAAGGCACTAGCTCGAACCAGAATTTTTAAGTGTCTGCCCTCCTTTCCAACCCGTGCTCTGACTATGTCCCACTGCAAAACAAAACTATTTGTTTCCCGGTTGCAAAGAGCACACCTACCACCCAGATCTTGGTCTCCCCTCTTTCCCACAATAAAAGTGCTGGTTCCTAGGAGACACGGCTGATTAGAATTTGGTGGCAGGAAGGTATGAGGTGAACCTAGAACATCTTACTACACCAAGAAGCTAGGAAGCACTCAAATACTGATGGGATCACATTGAAAGAACACAGGCAGTCACTTCAAGAGGTTCTCCCTGGCCAAAATGGATCAACTGGAGCACTGGAAGAGTAATTATGTTAAATGATTTATAACACATTGAGTTAAAAAAGTGAAATTTTGAGTCCACAGTGATAATTTTTTTAAGTTTAACTGGGTAAATAGGACAGCTCTCCTAGAAGTATTATCTAATAAATGTAAAAGAAATAATAGAATAAGAAAATCACCATTTTCAATCCCAATTAAATAATCATTTCAGACAAGGATCATCAGTGGCTGCTAAAACCAATTCGTAGTAGGCACTACGGAAACAAGATATTCATTGGATGCCAAAGAGTGACCTCAAAGTTTTCTTACAAATTAAAAGGGGAAAAATATACCTTTAAAAAGCAGCAATTTCACGGTGACCACCTTAACCAAGTGATCAAGTTTAAGTATCACTAAGAGGGGAACAAGCTGACATGATGTTGTTCTTAATAAGTCTACGTATCGAGTGCACGGCATCACCTATGAGGTATTCTTGCCAAATGTGTTCGATTTCAGTCTAATCAAACAATTAGATCTAACTTTCATTTCATGGGAAATACAAGATATAAATTGAATAACATGTTAAATGACACCAGGAGAAAATAATCAGATAAATCCTCAATGCGAGATTCTAAAAGACAACTGCTCTGTCTTTTCAAATAAAAATCAACTTATTTTTTTTAAATCAATGCCATAACAACAACAACAAACAAAACAAAGCAAAAAACGAAGGCGACTACTGCAGATCAAAAGAAACTGAAGAGACATTCCAAATATAGTGCATGACTCTTGATTAGATCTTGGCTGGAACACAACAGCTATAAAAAATTTTCTGAGGCAAACGAGAGAAATGTAAATAAAAATATTAGATGATAATGCCCATAGGAGATGCATGTTAAAGTTCGTAGAGATGAAGTATCGTGATATCTGCAAGTATTTTCAAAAAGTTCAATAAAGATGTATGGATGAGTACCAGGTGGGGCAAAAGTAGGTTTACAGTTGTGAGTACATGAAACACAAACTCCATTCTTGTATTATTTATTAATTATTGTATTATTTTCATACAAACAACTATAAACCTACTTTTGCCTCACTCTGTATGTACACACACACACGCAAACAACCATACGCAAATTGGGACCTCAAATGTGGTGAGATGTTAACAATTGTTGAATCTAGGTAAGAGTATAAGGATGTTTAACTCTCAACTTTTCTGCATTTGAAATTTTTCAAAAAGAAAGTTGGAAGGAAGGTCAAGATGCAGGCATAGGTAGACATGCTTCACCTCCTCATGCAACCACAGAGAGAATTACAACTAAATCTCAAGACAACTAACACCCAGAACTATCAGAAAATTGAACTCCATGGAAGTCCAATAACCAAGGATTTAAAGAAGCCACATTCATCCAGATGGGTACGAGGGGAGGAGACGTGGTATGGTGCAGAGAAGGGCCAGCCAGTGTGGACGATACAAATCAGGAGGGACACCTTGGGAGCAAGTGATCCCAGCCCCAGGCCAGACCACACTGGGTTCTAGGCCAGACCACACAGCCCAGGGTTCTGGCACAGGAAAGATAAATTCCCATTAACTTCTGGCTATAAAAACCAGTGGGAGTTGGAGCAACAGAAAAATACTGCTGGATTTGTAGGAAACTCCACTTAAAGGGCCCGCACAATCTTAGAACATATGCAAACCCAACCCACTCTGGGATTCAGCACCAGGGCAACAGCAGCTGGAAGGGTGCCAGTTGCATATGGGGAGTGGGTGAAGTGACTAGAAATGGGGCGAGTGCCAGGCAAACCTCCAGAAGCCAGGCAGCAGCACTGTCTCTTCTCTGAGCCCTCTCTCCACACAGAACCTTGAAGTGGTGATGTGGGTTGCCCCACCCTGGTGATTACCTAAGTCTTTGCCCCATACAATTTACAGGTACCTTTTCTACAATAGGCCATACTACTAAGACAGGGAGTCAAAGCGGCTCTACCTAATACACAGAAATGAACACAAGGAGGCTACCAAATTGGGGAGACAAAGAAATATGGCCCAAATATAAGAATAGAATCAAACCCCAGAAAAAGAACTAAACAAAAAAGAGATAACCAACGTATCAAATGAAGAGTTCAAAACACTGGTAATAAGGATATTCAGAAACTCATTGAGTATGGCAACAATATAAAGGAAGAAATAAAGGAAGTCAGGATTCAAATCAACAATTTGAAACATAAGGAAATAAGCATTCAACCAGAACATCAAGAGGAAACAAGAATTCAAAATAAATGAGGAGAGGCTTAGGAACCTCTGGGACAATTTTAAACATACCAACATCCAAATCATATGGGTGTCAGAAGGAGAAGAAGAAGAGCAAGAAATTTAAAACGTATTTGAAAAAATAATGAAAGAAAGCTTCCCAATTTGGCAAAGTAAATAGACATACAAGTCCAGGAAGCACAGAGAGTCCCAAACAAGCTAGACCCAAAAGAGGAACATACCAAGACACATCATAATTAAAATGCCAAAGGTTAAAGATAAAGAGAGAATCTTAAAAGCATCAAGAGAAAAGCAGAGAGTTACCTACAAAGGAGTTCCCATAAGATCGTCAGCTGATTTCTCAAAAGAAACTTCGCAGGCAAGAAAGGACTGGCAAGAAGTATTAAAAGTAATGAAAAGCAAGGACCTACAACCTAGATTACTCTATCCAGCAAAGCTATCATTTAGAATCGAAAGGCAGATAAAATGCTTCCCAGACAAGGTAAAGCTAAAGGAGTTCACGTCCCAAACCGTTATTACATGAAATGTTAAAGGGATTTATTTAAGAAAAAAAGATCAAAACAATGAACATTAAAATGGCAACAAATTCACAACTGGATCTAAAAAAACAAATTAAGCAAACAACCAAAACAGGAACAGAATCATAGATATGGAGATTGTTTGGAGAGTTATCAGCTGGGAGGGGTAAGGGGGAGAATGGGGAAAATGGTGCAGGGATTAAGAAGCATAATTGGTAGGTGAAAATAGACAGGAGGAGGTTAAGAATAGTATAGGAAATGGAGAAGCCAAAGAACTTATATGCATGACCCATGGACACAAAGTAAGGGGGTAATTGCTGGAGGGAAGGAGGGTACTGGGCGGACGGAGGCAAAGGGGAAAAAATTGGGACAATTATAATAGCATAATCAATAAAATATATATTTTTTAAAAGTTGGGTTAAAAAATTATGAACTTTACAATATCTTTACAAGATGGTAATTGAGATGCATGCCCTTTTAGATTTGAAAAAACAATGCTGTGTCACGAGTATATGCGGACATGGTCACCAAGCAGGAGCATGCCTGGTGCCAGCACACTGACACCTCTCACCGTATGCTTTTCTGTCTTTTCTGACCATTTCTCCCAACCCTTCCTTCACTTCATCCTTTTTCCTTCCCTTTCTGCCTTTTAGTTCTATCATTAGCCTGTGGCACGCTCCTTCTGAGGCTACTAAAAACTTAGTTCCTGTTGTGGTAATATACACACACCTGGAAACCTCTTGGCTCATCTAGGAAGCAAGTGATTGTTTTATACATTCATAATATGTAAGCCTAAAGTGCTGCAAAAATAGTTATTAAGGAGAGACTAATAATGTCAGTTCATTTATTTCAACTCATCAGATATAGATTAATAAATCAGATTGGGGACTATTTCATCACTATCCTAAATAGTAGCAGACTCACTACCCTAAAGTTTCATTAATACTCATAAATAAGGAACGGTTCTTCTGACCACCAACTCTAATATTCCTTGCAATCTCATTCTAAGTTGCTATACGCCTGTCCTTCTCTCTGTGGTCTGTAGACCAGCAACGTCGGCGTGCCCTGGGAACTTGTTAGGAATGCTGATTCTCTAGCTCCACCCAGACAACTAAATCAGAAAATCTGCAGATAGGACCTAGATCTGTGTTTTAAAAGTCCTCCAGTACTGATGCACACTAAAATTTGAGAACCACTTGAGGTTGAATCAGTTCATTCAAAGAGAAAGACAGGCTTCATTATGTGCTGAATTAAAACACAGAGAAACACTTTACAGCACCAAGGATTGCAACCTGGCACCAGACGGAGTCAAACCTTACTGAGAGTGGGGTGGCATACCTTCGCCTGCCACCGGCACCATGGCTTCTGAATGATCCGACAATTCCAGGCTAAAGCCTCTGATTGCAGACAGCATCGAAACCACAATGAACGAGCTGTATGGAGAGCAGGTCCGATTATCAGGATTGAGCTTAAATCCAGTGGCACAGGCACACGAGAAAAGTCCTCCTTGTACAGGCAGGCAAAGCTGCTGACAGGCATTCACGTTGTTGCTACAGCCATTTGAGGATTCGGCAGAGTCTAAATGAAATCAAAATGAGTTTGTAACTTTCGACCCTACCTACTTGCCTCTACTTTTAAAATTGGGTCAGCAAATAATTCATTATAAAATAAATAGCAAAATATAGTATCTGAGTTAACAACCTAAAAACAATACTTGAAAGACTAACACTTATACAACTAACATCTAAAGGGATGAAAACAGGACCACAGCCATTGTATAATAGAGAATGGAGCATCAATTGTATTTCTTCTATAAATCATGTAAGAATTAGGGAAGTCAGTATGCAAATTCTAATTTTTTTTTTTTGCCCTGTTGGCTTATGTACTGGCATTTAAAATTATATCAGTTTAAATACATGATCAACAATATGATAGGCATTTGTTATAAAATATATTAAACAAGAGCATTTAAAAGTTTTTTATTCACATGTAATAGAAATAAATACCAATGACAGCTGAGGTTATAGGACAGCAAACAAATTGTTTGATAATCTTTGATTAAAGTAAAAGCTATAAACTAGGTCAGAACTATAAAAATAATCTCTAGATCATAATGCTAATTTAAAGGGGGCAAAACAAAAAGATTATTTCTGAAAAATATGTTGAAATAGGCAACAGCTAATAATATTCCTTTTAAGATTACAAATTCTATCCTGATACATTTTCCCAGCAGTCATTCAATTAATATTTACTGAGCAAGGTGCCAGAACCTTTGTGGTTGCTGGGTAGAGAGCGAGAAACAAGACAGACAAAATGACTGTCCTTACAGAGGTTCCATTCCAACTAATTAGAAAATCCAGGCAATAGACCACTGGATATATCAGAGAGTGCTGTGAAGCAAAGCAAAGTGAAGAGTTTAAGGTGAAGAGAGAAGAATGGGAATAAGCTCACTCTGAAGTCAATCTGGCCTTTCAGATGCCAGATTAGTCTCAGAGACACTTAGCTATGCTTAAGACAGGGTTAACACTTTTAAAACATTTGAGTCATTTCAATTTGCATGCATGTGTATATACATAGGTCTGTGTGTGAGCGTGTGTTTACATCTAAGTGTGTGGATATGAATACACATGGTATATCCATGAAGGTGTATGTTTCAGTGACAAATACTTACTGTGTTTATGGTAAACTCGAAGTCCCCTCAGATTTGGAGTATTATCTCGAAGGACTACTTTGTTGGCCCCAGTGGCCTTGTCAACTCTTTCAATGACCTCGTAATGCTCATCAGTATAATAGAGGAAGGCACCGTAGACAGCAATTCCCCAGGGGTGGGAAAGATAGTTTACCAGGACCATTCGATTTGTGCCATCCACATTTCCTCTTTCAATCTAAAAGATCAGAATTTTGTTATTGACTGATTCATAGTGAAATGAGAGAAACATCTAAAACTATATACCTGACATTTATACAGCCCTCTATCCTTTACAGAGATTTTCATACCTATTTCCTGATTTGATAGTCACCACTACACTGAGCAGTAGGTCAGGGAAATGTCATTGAGCCCATTTCATTGATAATGAAGCTGGCGTTCAAGTAAGTCAATCACTGTCTCAGGTGGCATGGTGAAGAAATGGGGACTAACCCTACTTCATCTGTGCATGTGATATTCTGGTCAAAGATACACAACTAATGTCTCCTAAATATGTCCAACTGTGGGCCATTACACAGGAGTCGACTGACCCTGCATTTAACATCATCAACAACTTCTGCAGTGGGGATCGGAAACATGCTCCGTACAAGCACAGAAGACAGCAAGACTGGCGGGGCAAGGGCAGTGCTGGCAACAAGCAGAACAGGCAACAAGCCTTAGTCAAAACGACTTGGTGACCTTGAAAGGAACACACAAGAATAAAGTTCCTATTGGGAAATGGCAAGTGATCTGCTTCTGGAAGAAAAACGAAATGTAGATAACTGGTCTGATTTCATTCCAAAAACTGCTCAAGTGCCTCCTCTGTGCCAGGATCTGAGCTGAGCACCGGCAAGAGACACAAACGGGGTCTGGCCCCTGCCTCAATGAGCAAGGGAACCCAGCTGCAAGAGTAGGCTGTGCCTTAGAAACTGACAGGAGCTCCAGAAGGTAAGGTTGGAGGGCAGCTGCTGAGGGAGTCATCTAGCGCAGAGCATAGCAGACCGAGCTCAGCTGAAACGTGTGGAGCTACTCCTGTAGGCCAGGGTTCTAGGCTGAGCAGTGATCAAACCTATTGGCTGTGGGTTTTATGAAGACAACATGTCTCCATCATGAAAGCAGGTCCAGTAATAAGGGCCATGATCTAGTACAGACAGGGAGCAGTTGCTCAGAAGGGTGGAGGTGGCAGAAAAGGGCTGGACCTGAGAAAAGAGGACAAGGATTTTGTGATGACTAAGTAAGGACATGGTTATCAGAGTAAAGGAGAAATAGGAGGCTTCTGTCCAGGAGAAAAGACGGGGAGTGACACCTCTAACGAGCTCACAGACTCAGGAGGGCAGAACAGAAGTAGAAAGAGGGCCCTGGCTGGTGTAGCTCAGTGGATTGAGCGCGGTCTGGGAACCAAAGGGTCCCAGTTCAATTCCCACTCAGGGCACATGCCTGGGTTGCAGGCTAGGCAGGCCAGGTCCCCAGTGAGGGCCATGTGAGAGGCAACCATACATTGCTCTTTCTCCCTCCCTTCTCCTCTCTCTAAAAATAAATAAAAATCTTAAAAAAAAAAGAAGTAGAAAGAGGAAGGGAGGGAGATGGTGAATACTGGATGGTGAGTACTGTGTGGGTCATGCCGAGTTGTATGCAGAAGTCACAGCATGTGACAAGCGCTTTCCCATCACTGCACACAGCCCAGACAACTCAGAACAATCCGGATGGGCCACACAGGCTCAGCAATGAAGACCAACAGACTGAAAGGGCGCTCATACCACTCCCCTGCTGGTGACCGCCCAGTAGAGTTTCTGATCCTCGATATCAAGAGTGAGAAACTCCAGGTGCTCGAGGTCTCCGGTGAAGAGGGTCTTCAGAGACGTGCCATCCATGTTAGCACTCGCAATCTTGGCAGGAACCCCGCTGTCAGTCCCCTGGTCCGACCAGTACAGTTTCCTACAAACATGACAAACGCTAACAGTCAATGAAACCGAAGGCGGATTAGGGTAAATGGCATCTCTTATTTCAATATTTAAATGATAATGTGTATTCCTTGTCCTCTAGATACACACCATTCAATGGCGAAAGTCTGATTCGTCAGTATTTTTTAAGTACAATGTTGAGTATTTAACCAGTATCAATGTCTACGTATTTCCTAGTTATTATCAGGGTAGAGGTGGTTTTCAGTAGTAGGTAAACCAGCAGGGTATCATCTACCATTGGTGGGCGATCCTTTAGCTTGGTCGAGCAGGTGGAAAGCTTGTGACTACGGAGGAACCTACATCAACAGTCAATGCCTTTGAAAAAAGCACATTCTGCCCGGTACACTGGGAACGACAAGGCTAATGAAAACATTGCCAGGTACCTGCCAGCTCACCTCCCAGCTCCTTCCTTAGTTATCCAAAGCATCATCTCCCACAAGACCAGCTACTTTCTTATCTAATCTGATACCTTTGATGAAAAATGCAACAAAATAGGGGAAAAATGAGTAACATTTTTCTGACAATGGAATTCCATTGGCATGCTGACATCAGGATGTGAAACTTTTTTCCTACCTTTCCATTTCACAATGAACTAGACTCAGTCACCACAGAGAACTGCCAAATCCACAGCAGATTTACGTTTCCATCAAAGTAGATGAAGGGTTGCTTTCCTTTTCCACCGAGGACACTCTTTCAGACTTGAATCCAAGTCTTAATCTCTTTCTCTCTCCTCTGCTGCTATAGCCACAATAAACAATCCTCTTACACTCCTTCCTCACAAGTCTTCAAACTCCTTGATTCCAACTGTCTTTACTGCATACCTCTTCCACCACCAATCCACTATACCCATCCCATGAACCTCATCTTCAAGTCCTGCTAACTCCTCAAACTCCGAAATTCTCTGCCTTGACAAACTCTCCCGCCCCTGCTCTTATTTTATTTCTCCTGTTGAAGCTTCTTTGCCCTTCAAACTTGCAGAGCTCCCAAACCTCCAGTCCTTCTATGCCTATACCTCATATGCAACCATTTTAACAATATTCTTATTTATTCTTTGATCTCCCAGTATGCCTACCTTGCTAATTACTAACCCTGTATTCCTATCATTATTTGCTTTCTCCTTCCCTCTTCCAAGGTACCAAAAGTTGGCTGAACAGAGCCACAGAACTCTTGTGAACTCTGAGTTGACTAAAAATTTAAGCTACCCAACCTTAGCTGAGAGCAATCATCCCTAGCTGACCATATCATATTCCCCTTCTCAGTTTTCAAAGTTGTCCATACTAATCCCAGCCCATAATTTTCATTCTCAATCAGTTATTCCATCACTGATCTGCTCTTAAAAATACGCTCAGGTTTCCCTATTCTAAAACTTCTTCCTGTTACACTTTGATCTACACACATCTACCTTTTTCTATTTTTTTCAACACCAAACTCTTAAAAAGAATAGTGACACTTCTTCACCTTCCTTTCACTCTTTAACTCTGTTATATCTCCAATGAACATCCTCTCTCTGATGTGACCAGTGACTCAACCCTTTATTAGTGATACCTACAGAAATGTTTTTCTGTAGCAACTGATTCAATAACATTGACTATAGTTTTCTGAAGACTTTCTCTTCACTGAGCATCTAAAACATTATAGCCATGAGTTTCTATCCTGTTTCTTCTGAAAAATCAATGCCTCCCAATTCAACTGGGCTACTCTTAGTTACCTGAACATTTCCTCCCTCTTTTGCCCCTGCTCTTGACTTTGCTTCCTCCAGAGAATGGATGATACCCTTAAAGCCAGTTCTGCATAGTGAAATTCTGTGTATTTTTTAAGATCCAGTCCAAACAGCATCACCTCCATTAAGCTGAAAAACTCTACAGAACTCTCATCCCCATTTTATTATCTTCTTT